>PVJS01000979.1:0-108837 GCA_004027185.1 Glis glis
TAGAACAAAATCATGCTTCTGGAGTCATTAATTCTGATGAAGGGCACAAGAAGGGACTACCCAAGGAACAGCAAGTCTGGTGTCTGTGGAGCAAAGGCAAGAAGCAGGATGGAGGTAGATTTCACAGAATCTTCTTTGAATTTCAGGGAGCCTTCAGGTTCTTCTTAAACAGGAACCACAAGTAGATTTTGAGAAAACAATTCTCTCCCCCCCTCTCTCTTGAGAAAACAATTCTGATAATGCAGGAGGTGAATGTGTTGCAAGGAGGGTAACAAGGGAGCTATTTGCAAACGTTTCAGGTCAGACTTGAGGAGGGGAATGGATGCAGGACTGGACCAAGGGCAGGTAAGCAAGACTATACTTTCCCAGTGAGCCTTCAGCGCTCTCTCTCTCTCTCTCTCTCTCTCTCTCTCTCAGACTGTTTGAAAACCTGTCCCAAAACCACATTCATATTTCAAGACCTTTGGTGGTGGGATTGTCTCCACTTAAAGGCTTAGTTGGGTTCTCGGGCATCCCTGTTTCCTCTTCTCATCCAGCACTGTACTGGGTTCTTCCTTCTCACTCTGTACCTTCCTGTCATTTCTAAGCATCTCCCTGCATGACTTTGAGGCCAAAGTACACGTACTTTTCCAGCGCCACATGAAAGAGACACTTTCTTCTTCCTGTGCATTCCTTTGTCATTCTCAGTACCCTGTTCCTACCAACTTTTGAAAAAGTGTCTGCCTCCGTGCTTTCTAGAGGACGGCACATCAGCTCCTGTCATGGTTTTCTGAGTCCACCGGGCACTGTAGGGGCTGGGCAGCCAGGGGATAGGCAAGCAGCAGCCTGTGTGGTGTATAGAGCCGAGCGCACTAGCAAGATTTGCCCCAGCAGTGCTCCCATGCCTTCTCCCAGTCCTGTCCTCAGGAATGGAACCAAGTGTAGGTGAGATATGGGTGAGGAATGAGATGAGGTCTCAGTACCATGTACGGCACTCCCTCCAATAGCTGGCAGTGTCATGGGAAATAAGGGCAGAGAGCAGTACTGAGAAGGGACAGAGAGATCCAGTGGGTGCTCACATAATCCCACAAGAATGAGGACCAGTAGAGGGCATCCTATGCATATTTGTGTCCCCACAAGGCCTGGCACGAGAGAGGAATTCAATAATAAAATGAGGCCTTTGGAAAGGAGGTAGGGGTGGGAAAATGTCAGAGACTTACCCCCGTGGGGCCTTGCAGGCGGGGTCAGGAATGATGTCCACACCCTTGCCAAGTGTCTGAGCCAATTCTAACCAGGGGGAGCCATGACTTAGTCACCTGGCCTGCCAGGGGATGGGATCTACAATTATTTTTATTGCCATAGTCCAGGTTTCATTTCGGGAGAATCCTGGGTACCTGGTTGTTCAAAACCCCTCAGTTGCTACTTTTCCTTTCCAGGGTTACCTAGTCCACATGACTGGCAGCCTCTTTTTTTTTTGGGGGGGGGGTCTTGTCGTGTGGGTCCCTGATGGGCCTGGAAGCCTATTCTAAAATCAGCCTTCTCATTGAGACAGTGACTCTTTTTCCTGAAAGAAAAATGGATTTGACCCTACCATAATCCCAGCTGCCAAACAAACCCCCAGCTGCATCCGGCAGAGTGATAGCTGCCATCTCCAGTGCCCTGCTGCCTCCTCTAGCCTCCACCTTGGTCCTCACAGATGCTGTGCACATCCCAAATCCAACCTATGCCACCCCTGGGGCCACCAGGAGTCATGTGTTCAATCCTACCTGGGGCTGAGCCCAACTCACCGTCTCACCCACATGCATATTGACACACAGATGGGACTAAGAGTCCTAAAGTTAGGCTTAGAGGAGGCAAGGACAATCCTGGGAGATAGGAGCCCCCTCCCTCTCCACCCCGAGGACCAGAAACAGCCTCTTGGAGGGACAGTAATGGAGTTTTTATTGCTTGTGCTTCATTGCATTTGATCCCAATGCCAGGAGGTTAGTGTTCATATTTCTTTTTTCAGGTCAATGCTAATTAACTTTCTGAATGCATTTTTGGTGTGGGGAAGGCAATGGAGCTGGGTTCTGCTCATATTTGTTTGACCCTTACCGTAGAGCGGCATTGGACTTGGCCGATCTATTTAGAATCTAGAGATGAGGGGCGGTGACCATTCTGGATGGTCCAGAAAATCAAGAGTGAAGCCCACAGGTCTCAGAGAGGGCGATCTCCTGAGGAAAGAAAGGAGGGAAGGGAGAAAGCAGCACGAGAGATAAAGACAAAACCCATGGATAAAATGGAAGGAAAAGCAGAGCGATGTGTTCTAAGGAGCCCTGAAAAGGAGGCCTGGGTTCAAAACCCACTTCACCCCATGCATGCTCTCTGGGCTTTCGGCCACTCACTGAGTTTTCATTTCTTTCTCCATAAAATACTTGCCTGGAATTGTTGTTAGAAGGATAAATATTCATGAAAGTACCAAGATACACTCTATAGTACATAACTGTGTTAAGTACGTTCTTAACATATGTTAGCTGAATTTTAATGGGATCAGTATGTCTAAGGTATAGGTTTCTAGGTTCATTCATTCTTTGTTTAAATAAGCATATGTTAGTATCTACTGTATTCCCAGCTCAGCAGTAACTGACAATTCAGCACGGGCAAGAAAGATGTAGATCATAACAGGCCCTTCTACTCAGGAGAGTGGTAATTACTGCCCAGAATTATCTTATAGCAAACATTTATTATCTTAAATTGTTAGAGTCTTAAGTTGTTAGTGGACTTCACTTGTTACCTCCCCAGGTAGACTTCTTTTGTGGCACTGGGGGTTGAGCCCAGGGGCATTTACCTCTGAGCCCTTTTATTTTTTTTATTTTGAAACAGGGTTTCCCTAAGTTGCTAAGGCTGTCCTCGAACTTGCAATTCTCCTGCCTCAGCCTCCCAAGCACTGGGATTGCATGCATGCACCACTAGGCCCAGCGAAGTTTGTATTTTAAAAGTTAGAATCCCATCATATCGGGAGAGATTTGAGCTGCGTGAGTCTGAGCCTTGGAGTGATTCCCTGAGAGATATTCATGCATTTCATCCACAATCAAGCATGGACCAATGGAAACGTCCTGCTCAGCCTAAAGAGAGGGAAGGAGGACAGCTCTGGGGGCAGGAGAGAAGGATGTGAGGAAGGTCCCTTTCTGAGCACCAAGTACCCTTCACTACAGGAGAACATCAAAATAGGGATCTGTGGGGAATGGAATCCTGAAACTAAAGAGAGTTCTAGGTCACTGTACATTTCTTTTAGAATGATAAAAAGAAGCTCAGGGTTCCCGGGGTTACAGAATACTCATTTCAGTAGGCACATTTGCAGTAGCACACACAGGGGCGATATTTTCTCTCGTACCCACACTCCAGTGGCATCAGCATATCAACTAGATTCCTTAAATACAACTCAACACCAACTATGTCCAACCTCAAAGCTCACCGAGCGTGGTCATGATCCGAGAGTGTGACACCAGCCTGCAAACACGCCCTCTGGCATGCACAGGCATATGGGGAGGCCACAGCCATGGGAATTCTCCTGTACAGTTGTTTCCATTGATTTCTTTTTTGACAAATACATAAATAATACAATAGCAATAAAGACTCCGTTACAGTTCGCCTGCTGACATGAGATGACTCATCGCGGTAATTCCTCTTCCATTACCCAAGCCATTCCATAGATCACAGCACAGATTAAATATCCTTATCTGTGATTTGGAGCATTTGCGCCTCCGAGAACTAAAAGCTCAATGAAATCTCAGTCTCTGCTGACTGACAGCATTGGGAAAGCACGCTGGCTCATGGTTGGACACCTGGGTTCAAATCCCCGCTCTTCCACCCTACCTAACCTTAGACATGTTGCTGGGCCAACATTCCCTCCAGTAGGAAAGTAAGAGCTTGCCTTGTGACTGTGAGGAGTCAACGCAGCCTCTCTTGCATGCTAAACAAATAAGGTCTCAATCCTGCTCCCCAGTGCCTCTGAATACCAGCACTATTGACTGGGGTGCCCTATTTGGTTTCGAAGGCTCTCTTTAAAAGTGTGGCTTTGTAAGTCATCCGTTTGTTTCGATTAAAGTGATTAAAGATCAGTTATCTTGAATTCTGACAAAAAAGTTAATGACACCCCAGGGTGTCAGAGAATCTAACCTAAGAAGATTAAAAGACTCTGAAATCTTATAGCTACAGATAATAATCTCTAAGGTTTGTACAGAAATTTTACTTTTAAGACAATTTCACGTAGTAGGTCCTCAAGACCCATCGTGTCAGGGAAAAGCTGGAGCTGCTGGAGCTGCTGGAGCTACCAAGCTTCAGAGCTGACTGCACCCCACTGATCCCCCAAAGTCAGCAGAAACCATCATATGTTGTCAGGTCCAGCCTTCAGGGTGATTCTGACTCCAAGACACTCGATGGCCATGCTGGCTGGCCTAGTGGGGCACCACCAGCGTCCTATAGCAGGTGGGACTTCAGCACTACCCCTCTCCAGCAGGGGAAGCCATGTGAAGTTGCTCACAGAAGAACCCTCAGACATGCACCACCTCCGCCCCGCTAGCTGCAGAAACCCACACGCTTCCCCTCCCAGGCAATGCCCAGCACATATCCGACTAAGCTCTCCTTCCAATTCTCCAGTTCCCACCCACCGCCCTGCCACACACACCCGGTTTATTTCTACATCTTTGAGTTATATTCTTGGAAGTGGAATTCGTGGTTAAGAATATGCTTAAGGCCCTTGATACAAATATCTCAATTGCTTTTCCTAACTGGCAATATATGAGAATATCTGTCTCTCTCCCTTACCAGCGTTGAGTACCATTGGTAGACGGCAGGAGGATGGAAGGAGAGCAATCTTAATTAGGGTGTCAGCAGGAAATGCACCTGGGTGTGGCTTTCAGAGAAGTTAAATGCAGAAGGGAACACATCCTCCTGACACTAAAGGTCAAGATGTCACCAGTGGGAGAGGGGCATTTTTCTAGATTCAGGCTGTCATAAATCATTGTCATTTAGAGAGACTCAAGTCATTCTCCAGGACTGGAGACTTGATAAGTGTGTACCTGGGCTGCAGGTGGCAGAATGCATTCCCCTTATGATTCTCTATCTCCCCCCACCAGAAAATAATCACATTGGGGAAGTTGAGGCAATATAGTTGCTTTCAAGTTTTTCTTCCTTTTGTTCTGTCTTTCTGAGCCCACTTAATACAGGAAAATCTTGATTAACCAGAATGCAAAGCGATGTATTTTTCTGGAGATTTAATTTTCTGATTAATCAAGCATTTATTTTATTGTTTAATATATGCTGATAAAGTACTCACACTATGCTGGGTACTGCGCTGATCATGTTGCAAATATTAACTCATTTAAACCTGGTAGAAGACCTATGGATATTTTAAAAATAGGTAAACTGAAGTACCTCCTTGTTCAGTTCCCTGGCCCAAGGTCACACAGCCAGTAAGATGTGGGGCAGGAAGTCTAAGCTAGTATTCCAGCTCCATGGTCCATATGCTTAATACCTTCACTAGACTTTGCCTAACATGCTTCATTTTAGTATAAGATTGAAAAGATTTAAAAAAAATTATACAAATTTCAGTTAGTGAAGTGGAGTGAAAAGAATAGAATTTTCCTGAGGTGATTTGAAAATCCCCCAGCATCCTGAGGTTATTTTGATGAATCCTGGTCTCAATATACAGGTTTGTAAATTGGCCAATAACAGGTTCAGGAACCTGAGAAAGTTGTGTCTTATGCCAAGACCCCCAGCCCACCCCATGAAATTGTTTTTTCCCCCATTTTCTACTAAATTACTGTTGTGAATTTGCTTTTGGGAAGAGCATGAAGTTTTGAAGACAGGCACATTCTTCCATCGTTGTTCAGAACTTACTTATTTTTTGCAAAAACCCTCATTTTTCTCATCTGCAAAATAGGTTATTGCACTTATAAGGATTAGAAAAATGATAACTTGTAACCACTGGAGTGAAGATTTGGCAAATATTTACAGACAGTAAATAACTTAGGCTCTGCAGATTGGGAGATAAAATTGATGGCATTGGGTAGGTACTTACATGATAGGAGAGAAAACAAATTTGTTGTTGACAGAATTCAAGATATAATAATAACATGATATATAGTTAAAGCAATAATAATAATTGAGTAATTGTGTCAGTCAGCTTTGTGTCATTGTGACCAAAATATCAAACAAGAACAACTTGGAGGAGGAAATACCTATTTTTGTCTCATGGTTTCAGAACATGGTCAGCTGGCTCTGAGGCAAAAACATGGTGGCAGGGTGTGGTGGAGGGAAGCTGCTCAGCTCATAGCAGTGGGGAGGGATTGAGAGAGGGATCAGGGAGGGACCAGGGTCAGACATAGTTCCCAAGGCCACACCCCCAGTGATCTGCTTCCTACAGTCATGCCCACCTACCTCACTCACCACCCAGTAAATCCATTCAAATAATCCATCAGTGAATTAATTGATTGATTAGATTGAGTCTTCATGATCTAATTATTTTATCTCAAAACATGGCTCCATTGTCTAACACTTGAGGTTTGGGGAGATGTTCCATATTTGAATTATAACGATAATTTTCTTAAATACATGTTTAAAGTAGGAAAATGGAATTTTTTTGAGAGGAGGGATTGCATGCCCCTTCATTGGGGTTCAAAATTTGTTTTCCCTATCTTCAGATCAATTGCAAACGTTCATCTGTAAAATGCTTATTTGGTTCACAGGCCAAATGCAATTAAGTCAAGGGTCCGAGTTGGTGCAGAAGCTGTGGCTTTCAGGCCCCTGACCTAAGTCATTTCCTGGCACATCGTAGGGCTCTGACAAAGGCCTGTTTCCCTTTCTCTGAAGTAAGATGGCTTAGCTTGCTGGATGCCACCTAACCAAGTGGCATCTTTTAAGTGAAGTGGTGGCTTCAAAACATTCTCAGACTTCCTTCTTAGTCAAGTCTCATACGTGGCTCCAATTCTCCATGATATTGGAAGCAGCAGGTGTGTTGAAATACTTGAGCCCTGGTGCCTCTCTTATAGAAAATGGAGATGGAAGTGTTCCTTGTGTTTTTATAATCTTGTCAGGCTGATGATGAGAAGTGGGAATGACATTCAGAAAGGAGATAGGATGACCAATTGTTTCAAAATAAATATCTGTTGAGAAAGTATCTACAAAGTATATATCAGATAAAAGACTTGCTTCTAGTATATATAAAGAACTCTTAAGGCTCAATAACAAGAAAACATATAACCCAACTTAAAAAGTAGGCAAAGAATGTGAACAGACACTTCCCCAAATAAAATATACAGATAATGAAGAAGCTCTTTGAAAGGTACTCAATATCATAAGTCATTAGGAAAACATAAATTAAAACCTCAATGAGGTATTGCTACCTGTCAGAATAGCTAAACTTAAAAACAAAGCAAACACAAACAATTAACAATTCCAAATGTTGTTGAGGATTCAGAGAACTAAAACTCTTGTATTTTGCTGGTAGGACTGGGAGATGGTATAGTCACTGTGGAAAGTAATTCAACAACTCCTTAAATGTTAAACATACAATTACCATATGACCCAGCAAACAGACTAGCTATTTACCCAGGAGAAATGAGAACCTATGCTTATACAAAAGTTATGTGTCATAGTTATAGTGGATTTATTCATATATGCCTCAAACTAGAAGCAACCCAAGATCCATACGCTGGTGAATAGAAAGCTGTGATACAGTCATATAACTAACTAGAAGTCAGCAATATGAATGAGCAAATTATTGATACATGCAACAACATGGATGAAACACAAGCGCATTCTGCTAAGTGAAAGAAGCCAGACACAACAGGCTGAATACTTTGGGGTAAAAGCAAAATTATAGGGACAGAAAACAGATCAGTGATTGCCAGGAGCTGGGTTGGAGGAGGGGTTGATACATGGGGAAGCAGAAGTTTTCCAGATCTTGATCTGCAGTGGTGATTCCATAACTGTATGGATTTATCCAGACTCATAGAACTGTACACACAAAAGGGTAAATTTTATTACATGAAATTTATCCTTAATCAACCTGACTTTAAATGAAATAAATATGCATCAAGTAGTGAAGGTGCCCATGGGTCTGCACACATGCACTGGTGTGCAACAGGCTCTGTCAAGAATAGTGATGGTGTGCAACAGGCTCTGTCAAGAATAGTGAAAGTGGCACTGGCTCACCTGTAGGATGGGAATCATCATTCGAAACATTCCTTCTAGAAGGACATTTGTCTGATTGCCTCTTCCTTTCTCTCTCCTCTCTTTTGTTTCACCCTTACTGGTCCTCAGCTCTTCAGAACTGCTCCTGCTTCCCTGGACCCAGCACTACCTGTCATCTCAACCCCCTCTAGGATGTGGATCACATGGAGGCAGGTCTCCCTGGGTCTGCCCACACCCAGATAGGCCTCCTTTGTGCTTAGGAAGAGGGGAACCAGATTACAGACACCCTGGCCGGGGGGAATCATGATGTTGTTCCTGGCCAGTGTGGGAAATGTAAACAGAAAGAAGCCAGCGCATAACATTACAAAAAGCATGAGGTCCAGACCACGTTTAATCAGGAGGGCCCAGCTTATATCTGGGATACATTTGATAGGCCTATCTGGAATTATCTGAATGAAGATCAATAGACATCTATGTTTCCAATCGAATCACTGCCTGAGAACCAAGCCAGTAGGGCTTCCTCTCTGTGCCTAGGAACCTTTTGAACAGAAGGCTTGTTGGGGCAGGGATGACTTTGAACTATCCTGACAAGCATGGTGACCCCACTTTGGTCTCAAGAAGGCTGTATTCTGAGACTGGAAGTCCAGCCTTTCAGGGTTTGCCTGGTTAATGACAAGGTGTTTCAGATTCAGGAGGTGTCCTGTTTACCTGGTAAAGAAGGACTCCCTTAGGAGGAGCAGGTGAGAAGCCCATGATGGAAGAAGCTTCCAGGAATGGTAAGGCATCCAGGCAGAGCACAAGCCTGGTACACACTGAGGCTGAGAGCGCAGGTTCCCGTGCAGCCTGCCTGGGTTCACACCCTGCCTCTGCCCCTACTACCCATGTCACCACCAGCCCACTTGCAAACCTCCATGTGCCTCAGTTTCCCCATTTCTAAAATGAGATTACTAACACACCTACCTCCTATATTTCTTATGAAAATGAAATGAGTAGAAAAACAAAATATAACCCTTTTAGAATGTTTTCTGGCCCAGAGTAGACACTCAATAAAGGAGCTTCTATTGCTATGCGTTGTTCAGATTCCAATTCCAGATAATTCAGGATTGAGGCTATGGCAGCAGCCCTGTAATGAAGGCAGGTGAGATGAGGACCTGTGGGGAAGTGCATCCTGTCCAACACCCTTCATCGCCCTCCAAGCCACACGTGCTGCTCCCTCGAGTTCCCCTGCCCATGGCGTCCACCTCCAGGAAGAGTGGCAGCAGGACAGAGCAAGTAGGACTTGAGACAGTGAAGGAGCCCTGGGACTCCCTCTTGCCTCGATGCAAACAGCTTGTCCTTGTTTCTATAACTCCCATTTCCTGATATACACTTGGCCTTCTGCGGAGTTGAATGTCCCCGTCATATGCAATAAATATTATTGGGTTCATGGCCCTACTCGGAGTTCTTTCCTCCGAGTTGCAGATATTACAAGTCCCTCTGGAGACAGGATGTCCCTGTACTGAAAAGAAAAAACAGTGGCAACACGGTAACAACAAATGAGACCATATGTGGTCTCCTGACCTGAGGCTCAGAGGAAACACACAGCACAGTTCCAGGCCAGCCACACCCTGCCCAGGTAATTTTGGCGTCTCCACATTCTGCCTCGTTCAAATCCAATCTGGAAAACTGTCACCAGGCTCACACTTTCTTTTTTCATACCTTTATTGGTGCATTATAGTTTCACATCATAATGTAGTTCACATTCAGATCTACTCTCCTCTCAACTGCCTGGCTTACTCCAATCCCTTCCACCCAGGACTGTGGGGACTCCAGTGCTACGACTCTACTATGCCCCAGATGGTATTTTCCTTTAAAATTCCTGCCCTGATGCACCCAGAGATTTCTTAGCTCTGTCACCTCCTCAGATCACCCTCTTGTACAATGTGTGCCAAGGCTTCAGGAGCTGTGCTGGGGATGTAGTCAGTGATCCTTGCTGCCTCTGACCTTGACTCTCCTCCATCAGCCTTCCCCAAATCAGGGAATGTGTAACTCACAGGAAAATTCCCTTGGCTGATCCATTTCCTCCCTGTAGCCACTGCTCCATTCTTTCTACTCCAATGTCCAACTCCTACTCTTAGTAGAGTAGGCTGTTGCTAACTGCTCATTTTCCATCAGCCTGGTACAACTGATTTTCTGCAATCACCCTCTCTTAATCTCCTTGAATCCAGGACACCGATCACCTACATGTTACCAGACCCCTGGACACTTTCTTCACTTGACATTATGTTTCTGTAGTTTTTAGCACTGTCAGTGACCCTTCCTCCATAAAATGCTCTTCCCTTGGCCTCTTTGGATGCCACCCCTCCTTGATCATCATCATCATCATCATCATCATCATCATTATTATTATTATTGGTATTTAATACTTGGCTGTTAATCTTAGCTTCCTTTGCTGCCACAACTTAAATTCTAATTTCGACTCTGCTGTGGCGCTTTCTCTCTCTCTCTCTCTGACCTTATTCATTCTCCTAGTTTTAAATGCTCCCTGGATGCTAGCAAGTTCCAATTTCATATTTCTAAGGCAGACCATATATTGTGTTTCAGTCTTATATATTTCTTTGTCTACTTGCCATCTCTAGTTGGATGTATGATTTGTTAAGTTTAACATGTCTGAAGTCCCCCTCGCCTAGCTCCTTCCCTATTTCACTCCATCTCAGTAAGTGGGACCACTCCCTACTAAGGTGCTCAAAGCAGAAACCTAGGCATCTCTCCGGATTTCTCTCTGTCCTTATTCCTAAACTCAACCCATCTCCATGTCATGCTCATCATTTCCTAGGACTATTTCAACTGGTCTTCCAACACTCTCTACAGATGTTATCAAATATGAGGAGTGCTTCACAATACAAGGATCTTTTGGAAATGTCAATCATGTTTCCTGTTGCATCTTTGATAAAAATCTAAACATGGGGACCCACTTCTGACCCAATCCTGCCAGCTTTCCCCTTCCACATGCTGGTCAGGTAGCCTTCCTTCAGTATTTCTAACATGCCCACCCTTTCTTAGGGTCTTGGTGCCTATAGTTCCCTCTACCTAGAAAAGGCTTCCCTGGCTCTTCATGGACTGCTTTTTCTTATTCCAAGTCACTTCTTCAGAAAGACCTTTCTTGACCACTTTTCCTATATGAGTATCATTAACCTTCATTGGAAGTTTGTTCCCTTCAAAGTAAGTCTTTTTAAAACTCATTCATTTGTTTATTTACCTAGTTATTTTATGGGGGCAGTTACTTTGTTTAAACTGCTGAGTCTAGCACAGTATATAAAATACAGTATGTGCTTATCAATAAGTGTTGGATAGGAATGAATGAACAACTATTTCCCCATGGAAGCCTTACTGTAGTACATGTATTATCATGCTCTTGCGACTAGCTAACTTGTGGGTTTGGTGGCCCAGTGATGAACACCAACTACCTCTACCATTCCTCCAGGGTTCCTGTGTCCATTATGAAATTTATTTTATGATGTTTCAAAGCTATCAGTCAGTTACGTAAATAGCACCCTAATGAACAATGCAGCTTTGGCTTACTCTTTTTATTACTAATATCAAGAAAAAGAAAGAAAAAATGATCAACCAACCTAAAAATATTTATTATTTTCAAAGTGACCATAAACCTGAGATTCCCACATTAGAATTGTTCATTCATGCCGGGCGTGGTGGCACACACTTGTAATCCCAGTACTTTGGGAGGTGGAGACTGGAGGATCCAGGTTCACGGCCAGCCTCAGCTCTCTCTCGTTCTCTCTCTCTCTCTCTCTCTCTCTCTCTCTCTTTCTCTCTCTCTCTCTCTCTCTACTTAGTGAGGCCCTCCACAACTTCGTGAGACCGGTTTCAAAATAAAGTATAAAAATATAGGGCCGGGGGTGTATCGCGGAGGTAGAACACCCCTGGGTTCAATCCCCGGTACCACAAAAAAAAAAAGAATTGTTCATTCATCATAATCTCCAAAGGACAGCATAAAAATTGGCTCTCAGACATTAATAATACCATATGGAATGCATAGGGCCTTATAAAAGAGACACCTAAGTCAAACAGAGTGGTGTACACCTACAATCCCACTACTTGAGAGGCTGAGAAAGGAGGATAGCAGGTTCAAGGCCAGCCTCAGTAATGGAGTGAGACCCTCAACAACTTAGCAAGACTCTGTCTCAAAATAAAAAAAAATAAAAAGGGCTGGGGATGTCGCTTGGAGGTCAAATGCATTTGGATTCAATCCCCAGTACCAATAATAACAATAATAATAAATTAATTATATTTTTAAAAGGGACATCTAGCTGGGAAAATTTAATAAGAAAGACAAAAGAGTTAATCACCACAGGCTGGAGAATCAGGAGATGGAGTAGGGCAGAATCCAAAATCCTCTGAGCGAAGGGAAGAGGAAGAAGAAGTGGCTGAAGAGAGGTGTTGCCGTCACGCCTCAGCTCTTACAGTGCTGTCAAGGGTCAATTGGCTTATCTTCCCTCTGGGTTCTCTTCTGTCCTTGCCACTCACTGACCTGTTAACTTCTGTCTCCTGCACTAGATAACAAGCTCCCTCCCAGCAGGCAAGCTTATTCCTCTTTGAGCTCCTGCCCTTGTGGAGCTCATTCTAGAGCATGTCCTTGCTAGCATGTCTTGCCTTGGAGAATGCAGTGTTGCCGTACTATGCTGGGAACAGGCATGGGAGTGATATCTGAGATACAGGGCCACGAGTGGGCAACAGTACCATGCATCTGGCGATGCCTAAGAATGGCCTAAAGAACGTCTATGTGTTTGGTCCTCATCAGACAAAGAAAACCCACGTCTAGTAAAGCACCCCTCCTTCTTTGATCTAACCAAGGACTCAGAAGTAGAGATGAACTAAGTACAGTCTTCCTGAGATATCTGCAGGGTTAGGGTTCCAGAACCCTCCCAGAGCATACGACAATTCACAGATGTCCAAAACCTTTATATAAAATGGCATAGTGTTTGCAGATAACCTACATACATCCTTGTGTGTATGTTAAATAAGTTCTAAATTGCTTATAGCACATAATACAAGGTAAATGCTATGCAAATAGTTGTTATACTGTATTGTTTAGAGAACAATGACAAGAAAAAAAAGCCTGTACACTTTCAGTACAGACAGAACCATCACAGACCTAATGATATGGTACACGATTGAGACATGAGGTAGACACTGTTCAAGTAACAAGTGCTGGAGAGAAACTGAGGATATGCACAACAGCGGGTGGGAGGTCTCGACAGGGCCTGCCTGCTCATCACTTCATTTTCTGCGGATGCAGTGCCTGACATGTGACAAATTCAAGTTTTGCATTTGGGAACTTTCTGGAATTTTTTGTTTCTGAATATTTGGGGAGGGGGTGTTAACTGGGGATTGGACCCAGGGCCATTCTATCTCTGAGCTATACCTCTAAAACTTTTTATTTTGAAACAGGTTCTCACTAAGTTGCTGAAGCTTGCCTTGAGCCTGGGATCCTCGTGTCTCAGTCTCCCAAGTACTTGGATTACAGGTGTGAGCCACAGTGTCCAGCCTGAACATTTTTGATCCATGGTTGGTGAATGTGTGGATAAGGAACCCACAGATATGGAGGGCTGACTGGATGATCCTGTGCATGGTAGGTCTTCTGAGCAAGTGAGCTAGGGGTGAGCTGGATGCAGATTCACAAAGGAAGTACCACTTGAAAGTTTCAGGAAAAAAAAAAACATTTTAGAGGGAAAAGATGAGGAAACAGCCTACTCAGAGATGCAAAGGTAGGGCTGAGCTTAGCTCACCTAGGCAATGGACAAGTGTTTTTATTCTGTGTTTTTGTTATTCCTGTTGTTGTTGGCATTGCTGTTGTTTCCATAATGGGGAATCAAACCCAGGTTCTCATGTGTTATAGTTAGATATAAAATGTCCCCCAGAGATCATTTATTAGTGTTTGGAGTTGATGTAATTGAGTCATGAGGGTTGTAATCCCAGAAGTGAGTAAATCCATTGTAATAGATTTATCTGGGTGGTACCCAATAGGCTGGTAGGGTTGGGCTGGAGGACATGGTTCCTGGGGGTGTGGCCTTGGAGATTATATATGTGGCTCCTCCTCCCCCGGCTTGCTCTCTTGCTCCGGCCTCCGTGATGTGAGCACAATCTGTGTGCTTTCTCTTTCTCCACTTTCTGTCGCCATGCTCTGAGATCGGCGGCCCCTGGCCTCGCATGGACTGAACCCCAAACCATAAGAAAATAAATCTTCTTTCCTCTAAGTTACATGGTCAGTCTTCTAGGTTATAGCTTCAAGAATGCTGACCAGAACATCAGGCACTCTACCACGAAGCTACATCTCCAGCCCTTTATCTGAGGCATTTGGGGGTCTAAATGGCATTAACAGTTTGGGGGCCAGAGGAGATGCAGCAAGCTTAGCTGGCTGGGTGCAGAAAAGAAAGTGAGAACAGGTATAGAAAATCCAGATTGGGAAGTGGGGTTTGGAGAAACTTCAGCAGGGAGGAAACCCTTGAGCAAGATGTTGCAGGAACTGGGTTTGACATCTGGCTGTCGTTTTAGTTTTCTAATTTATTCAACCAACAAGTTTGGGATCTCCCATGCCCTTCTCAGCTCTGATTTCCTCAGGTGTTCAACATGGAACCTGTGTAAATCTTCTAGAAGTATGGCTTGGACAACTCACTCATGTCCAAGATGGATAAGAAAGGGTGACCAGACCCCGTGGACCTACCTCCACTTACAACCCCTGCTGCAGGAAAGGCTGCAACAGCAGTCAGTAGCTCTGGATGCATATTTATTATATCCTAGCTGTGTGACCTCGGAACAGTCACTGCGCTTCTCCAAATGTCAGCTGTTCGGCTGCAGAATCTGGATATGAATGAAGACCTGCTCCCAAAGTGTTCAGTGGGAGAGCATTTCTGGATGTGCATTACTGATGCGCAGTAGAAAGCCAGCGTTCAGCACACACCAGATGCTCAGCATAGACCTGGTGCCCAGGAAAGATCCATTGTGTGTGAAGAGTGTTTTCAGCTGCTGTTGTTGCACCAAGCGACAGCAGTCACAATGGCGCCGGCCTCCTGGGGCACCTCTCAGTCCAGTTCAGGGAGCTGACTCTCCCCCTCTCTGCCCCACTGCTCAGATCGCCAGAGCGACCCGTCTCACTAATGATGTGCTACCGTTCTTTTCCACTCTGCTAACCCCATTGTTGCCAGTGACATGGCAGCCTTCCTACGCCGGGTCTCCTGTCTGGTGGCTGCACAGAGTTGGAGACAGTGATTAATAAATGCCCAGGACCAGGATGCCAACCCTTTTGAGGAGGCTGCACCTCTTCCCCTGCATGAATATGCATGGACTGCTAGCCTAGCGGGTGAGAGGACACGGTGGGCTGGACCGAGCTGAGAGCAGCAGGCAGACTGCCTGGTCACCAGGGGAGACGGGGAGATGCAACAACCCCTGCTCAGCGCTCACCAGCAGTGGCTTTCATCAGTGGCTCCATCAGCCCTTCTGTCTCCGGGAAGACAGCCTGGCAAATGTGAACATAAATACATCCCCCTCTTGCCTCACCTCGGTGCCCCGAGGAGCTATTAGAGACTTCAAATTACCATTCCAGTAAAAGGGGAGAGAGGATTCAGATCTAGGAGGGAGAGGCTGTGTTTGTTAACTCGTGGCATTGTTGACTCTGGTAGGACAAGATGGATCTTCAGGGGTACAGGAGCGACACCTTCAGATCTGTCCTGTCCCTTTCTGCATCGCTTTTAGGGCCCCTGCCTCACCGGCAGGAGAAGTGACACCCAGTTATTGCTTCAGCTGCTATGTGGTTCCAGAGGACCGGGCATGTGTGATTGTAAATATTGTGTGATTCCAGGCATCAAGTCCTGACCCCTACCTCTGAAGGAGGTGGGCTCAGGCCTGACTTCACACAACTAGAGATTTCTGTTCACAAGTCTACATGGACCTTACTGGCCCAGGATAAATGTGCATTTCCCATTGAATGAATGAATTGTAAATGTTTAGTAAATATTTGGTGATCGGTGATTGACTGGATCAAGCATGATGTTTTGTTCCCTTGTAAAAGAGCAAACTCTCTGGAAGAATCGCCTGATTTGCTGCAGCCAGCAGTCACTTATATCTAACTATGGCCTATCCTGACTTAGGTGGGGGGTGGGGATCTCTGCCCTGTGGAGCTCCCGGGGACATCCACCAGCTCCACCAGCCTATCCCATTCATTTGTTTTCCACATCATTTGTTCATGTCACAGGTGTTGACTGACCCATGTTCCTTGTTCTGTACATAGATAGAGGACAGAGAGCAAGCCAGGCAAAGGTCTGCCCTGGTGGCACTGACACTCACACGGGGAAGCCAGGAAATAAACAAGGGGATCAACAGGGCAGTCACAGGTCTTGATTAGCCCCTCAACATGAGTCTTCCTACCTGAAGACAGTCTTCTCTCCAGCTCCAAAGAACACTTAGACCCTGCTTTCTAGGGTTCATGCCCAAATTTACCCTCTGAATTATCTTTTTGAACTACCTTTCAACAAGGGGACACTGCAGAGCCATCATCCAGAAATGGACTGGGGCCTCACGTGGATTTCCTTCTTCTTTCTTGTGAGATGATCTGCTTGTGCAGGGGAGCCAGCTCCATGGATGGCCAACCCGAGGCCCGGCCCTGGTGAGGAAGGGCCCTGGCTTGGTTTAATGTTCTGCAGTCGCAGTCTTGAAATTATTATTGCTTTTCAACAAGATACCCTGCACTTTTATTTTACACCAGGCCTGCAATTTATGCTGCTGGTTCTGCCTTTCCAGTACTGCATAGAGCCTGACTTCAGGTCTACTTGTTACCTCCCAAGGCCCCACTTCCCTTCTCTGGAATCTAAAGAATGTTTGGTCTAAGGTTTCTTCCAGGCTTGCTGCCATATGAAAGAATCTCTGATTATCAGCCACAGGCTAAGTCCCTTAGACTCTGAGGTCAAGCCTGGAGAATGGGCAGCCCAAGTCAAGGGCAAGCCAAGCTTGATTCAAAACCCATGCTGACTAGTGGTACCTGTATGATACCTGAATCTGTCCACCCATCTGAGATAGTGGGGGCTCAGGGAGACTTAGTAGACAAGACTTTCAGTCCTTTTTAATCAGGGTAATTAATGAAAACAAAAACAAACCCACCAATAACAGCCCTCTTCTGTTCACCACCCTTTCCCCCTGAGCTGAATGCCAGCCACTAGAAAATTAAGCAGCTCAACACTGAAAGAGGGAAGGCGAAGAACAGGGGTTTAATTTTTTCACACCCTTGCATCTAATTGGGTTCTTCCTAAAACTGCGAAGCAGGCCCCATCAGGAGAATGACTCAGGATTTTAGATATACTAGTTTAATCTATGGCAAATTAGTCAGGATATGCTCAGTTGTGCTGCAATAGCAAGTGACCCCATGTCTCAGTGGCTCAAAACAACCAATGCCAGTTCTTTCTAACAGTCTGTGTCTAGAGAAGGTTGGCCATGGGCAATGCTTATCCTGGTCCCTCAGAGATCTAAGCTGATAGAGACTTCCTGTCTATATGAGTTCATATAATCACTGCAGCAAGTCCTGGCAAAATGTACCATAGATCTTAGAACTTCCACCCAGAAGTGACATGTGGAACTTCTGCTCATATTTTATTGGCCAAAGTTGGTCACATGGCCGTATTATAGCTCTACCCTATGTCAAGGAGAGAGACCTAAAAATAATTGGTGCATAAAGCCAGTGGCTACCACATGTATCAAGACTCTAGATTCCTTTTCTCTACCTTACCTGACATCATGGAAAAAGTGACAAAGGTCAGGATCCCTTTCTCTCTCCATGGAAAGGTCTGATGCCACCCTCAGAGATTCTGTGAGAAACAAATAAAATAATAACGCAAAAAATAAATACATAATGTTTATTGAATTCTAAATGCCAGGCACTGTTTTACTATGCTGGTCCTCACAACAGGACTAGGCACTGGTCGGTTGACACCCTTACTTCACTGATAAGAAACTGAGGCACAGAGCATTTTGTAACTAGTCCTAGCTCACCCAGAAAGACCCAGGAAGGCTGCTCTTGAACACCATGCTGTGCTGAGGTGCAATCCATGTATCAGGAAACTTTGTGGCAAAGAACTTCCACACTCTGTCCTTTCTGAGTGTCAAACAGGGCACAGCCTCACAGCACATCACTTTGTTGGGTTGTCAGAGACCTTTAGGAAGACAAGAAAATATTGCTGCTGTTTCCTGGCTCCCTACACTGAGAAACAAATACCTGGGCTCCACCTGTGCTGGTATGACATCAGCAATCTGCTCGTGAGCTCAGTGGTCAAGGCAGGACAGCCTGAGCCCGGTAGCCTCCCAAATGCCAAGAAAAGAAAAAACACATTTCCACTCCACTGGAGAATAACAACCAAGAGTCTCCTCCCTCCCCTCGTCCCTCCCCCAGCTGTCCACCCTGTGACACTTACAAACTGTGCATGTCACATCTCTTGGGCCATGTTCCGTAAAATAACATCTGTCATTGCCAGCAGCCCTCAGAGGGCCTGGGCACTTGGTGGCTCACGCTGCCATTCAGACAGAATGGGGACCTGAAAGGATGCCCGTGAGGGGCTCTAAAGGGACTGAGCATCAGGTGCGAGGTGATCACCCCACATGGGAATGGCTCAGCCCTGTGTTCTGTGGATAGGCCAGAGAATAGACTTGTTCTGTTCGTAGCTCCACGCTGGCCCTGTCCCAACTCTGAGATCTTCTGGCCTTCATCTTCTCTCCTCTACCAGCCCCTCTGTGTCTAGATCCATTACCACCGAGCTCCAGTACCATTCCAGGAAGACGAGACAGGGAAGATATGAATGCTGAAAGGCATAAGCCAAGACTTATAGCCTCAGCTCCTTACCCCGGGTTAATTCCCCACCCCACACTTGGGATGATTGACAGAGTAAGCATTCCTTTTTTTGGAAGGATTCGAGGACCACCAACTCTTCCACCTCCTCCTAAATGTAAACTTCAGCAACTGAGTCCTCAGAGATGATCTTCCGAGTGAATCGTCGTCTCTCCAGATGTATTATTTTTAAGATGGATGCAAGTTGCACATTGCTCATCTGAAATTGAAAATGCTCCAAACTCCAAAATTTTTTGAGTACCAGCATGATGCCACAAGTGGGAAATTCCATACTATGACCCTTTGTTTTATCCACAAAATTATTAAAAATATTGTGCAAAATTACCTTCAGGCTGTGTGTATAATGTGTAAATGAAACACAAATGAATTTCATGTTTAGACTTGGGTCCCCAAGATACTTCATTGTGCATATGCAAATTTTCCAAACAGAAAAATCCAAAATATAGCTGGGTGCAGTGGCTCACATCTGTAATTCCAGCACTTGGGAGGCTGAGACAGGAGGATCACAGGTTTGAGGTTAGACTCAGCAACTTAGCAAGACCCTCAGCAACTTAGTGAGACCCTGTTTCAAAATAAAAACTAAAAAGAGCTGGGGGTGTAGCCCAGAGGTAGAATGTCTCTGGATTCGAGCCCCAGTATAAAAAAAAGAAAGAGAAAAAAAAAGTAAACCCCAAAATTCAAAACACTGGCCCCAAGCATTTTAGATAAAGGATGCTCAATCTGCATTCTCATTATACTTTCCCCAACTTGATGTGAACAAGCTCATCAATTGTCTCCCTCCTGTCAGGTAGGTGAGGTCCAGGTAACATGTGAGCTCTCATAAGCATTCCAGACAAGGTTCAAAACTTGCAGAACAGGAAGGTGAAGGGATCTGGGCAGAAAAAGGCCCCACCCAGGTAGGCCAAGCACCTGCAGTTTAAGATGGAAGAGGGCTCTCCTTCCTGGTACCCAAGGATGTTGCAGTAAATGCCTGGCTGTATTGGTCAGATCAACAGAATTTAAAGAATGAGTATATGAAAAAGAAATTTATTAGATCAGCTCACAATGTAGTCCTGAGTTGTGACTGCACATGAAGAATCAGAGGAATCAGTAGCTGGTCGGGTGGTCTAAGAGCTGGAGCCTTAGGATTGAAGCAACCACCAGTTCAGTCCAGTCCAAGATGTGAAGACAAGGAAGCTCTTCGGAGAAACGATGGTGAAGTTTCAGTTCGAAGGCTGGAGGCCGACAATCTCAGATGAGAGCAGAAGATCAAGAAGCTCTTCAAGTAAACGGCAAAGTTGGAGACCAACGATCTCAGACGAGAGCAGACACGTTTTCTTCAGGAAGAGTCGCGGCTCTCTCTACGCAGCTTTCTCCTTCTTTTATCTAAGTCCTGCACCTATCAGAACCCTGCTGCCCACATTTAGGGCAGGACTTCCGGTTCAATCTGCTGTTACACAACCAAAGTCACATGATCTTAGGTGGGTCAAGTTGACAAACCAGACCAACTATCACACTGGCTAAAGTGTCAGAGATGAACACATAAAGTGCTGGCAGCATCTGAGAGATTGTGGGCAGTGTCTAGTCCAGTCCCTGCATTTAAGGATGGGAAAACTGGCCCTGGTGGGGGGGGGGTGACTAGGTCATGGCTCTTGGCAGATTTGACACTAAGAGTAAATCCATGAACCAGTGGACATGGCTGCGGCCGGCACTTCAGGCACCTGGAAGTCTGAAGAGGGAGGTGAACATCAGGACTCGGTGGCTAGATGTGTCCTGGTCCCCCAGAGAATGACCTTCGCCGCACCTTGGTCCAGCGCCTCCGCCAGGCTACAGAGGCAGGGTCATGTGGGCCTGGGTCCCAGATGCCAGCTTCCAGGCAGCCCCTAGAAGGGTCTGCAGTGGCAGAAGAGGGGTCCGCAGGGCTGACCAGCCTGGGCTGCTGATCTCATTAAGTCTGGCAGCCAGTGGTGGGAACAAATTGGGCAGCCTGGCTGAGACAGAGAGGGGGTTTCAGGGCTGCATTTAACCTAATTGGGCCAGCAAACCTGCCGACAAAAAGCCAGACGCGCCACCCGGTTTTTGTTCCTCTCCTCGCTTTGAAGTCTCGCCTCGTCGAGTTTTTAAACATGAGATGCAGGCATTTGGTTGCTCATATTTAATGTGTAACACAGGAGATCAAAGAGCAGATAGAGATGGAAAACATCAGGCAATAATTAAGGATTACTCTGAGAGCGCTGGTTCCCCTCCCCTCCTGGCGCCCAGCCCCGCTCATGCCTCAGCCCTCTCTTTCATCTTCTCCTCAGCCTCCTCTGCATCTCTCCTCCCCTTTCCTCCTGGCCACCTCTTAATCTCTCACCCCATGTCTATCTTCCACTCCTATAACAATCCATTACCTGCCCTTCTCCTGAGTCTTCCCCAAATCACATTCCCACCTTCCAAGAAACTCCCTCCCCTCCCTCCCCCTCTCTCTCCCTCTCTTTTCTTCCTGGCATTTCCTCGCTCACTTCCTCTCTCCCTACTCCCTCCCTCTCTCCTTCTCTTGCCTATTTCTCTCTCTCTCTCTCTCTCTCTCTCTCTCTTGCGCTCTCTCTCTCTCTCTCTCTCCCTCTCCCTCTCCCTCTCCCTCTCCCTCTCTCTTCCTCTCTCCCTGGTTCCAAGTTTCCACTGCCAACCACAGTCACCATGACAACAGGCCGCCATGACAATTACAGCCTGCGCAGCACAGCCTCTTTCCATCAAGGTCTCCAATGAATGCTCACTTGGAATCTCCTCCCTGATTTCTTAAAGCAGGCAGGAGATTCACTGCTCTGCATTTTCTCCAGGCCACAGGGAGTAGACTTTGTAGCCAACCACAGAGGAAAAGAAGAAAAGAAGGAAGGAAGCAGGGGAGAGAATGAGACAGCAAAGAGGGAGGCCGAGGCTCTCAGCTGCTTCCTCTCTGGTTGAGACAGAAAGGACTCCAATTGGCGTGAAAGTCTAGGGAGCTGGTCCATAAGCAGTCTCTCCTCCCATCCTGGGGATGCTCAGCCGAAAAGAGCGATTTCCTCCAGGTCAAGAGAGAGAAAGAAGGATGTGACAGCCAATGCAGGTGAAATAAACACAACCCCAAACTCCTTTGTCTGGTTCCTAAAGTGCTTAAGACCTTGTTATTATTCCTCAGTTGGGGAGGTATTTCCTGGCCGGGCATGAATTGAGTATCTTCTTCGTGTGCAATACAGAACAGGCAGCTGTCGATGCAAAGAACGAAACAGACCCTGCTAACTTCAAGAAAAGTGCAGCCTCTTTCTCAGGCACCAGTAACCCTCCCCGAAATACTTAACACCAAACCATACAAATAACAGGTCAAAATAAAATTAAAAAAAGATGCAAAGAGAGACAATTAATTTCTTCATAAAATGGGAAAATAAATTGAAGGATGGTAAGATCACTTGGAAAAGCCCCGGAGAATAGCTCAAGCTGGCTCTGGAAGGCTGAGGAAGGTCGGAGGAGGCAGCCGAGTTTGGGAGGTCAGCCCACGCTGAGACTAGAACAATCGCTTAACCACACCATGAAAGGACTTGAATGCCAGGCTAATTAGTTCAGACTTTATCGGGTAGTTTTCAGGGAAAGCATTGAAGACAGATTGCAGCCACTTACCTCCATATTAAGAAGTCTGGGACGTGTGTGATTCATTTTATAAAAAGCGAATGTCACTGGAAGATGTTAATAGAAAAACTGTGCATGTGAAGGGGGATTGTCTGCAGCCACATGTGGAGGTGACCTCTGCAAACCCCACCACTGGGAGGCTGTGGCTTTGCTTATATCACCCCCGCCCCGGCCCAACAGTCTGGCCGCCCGGCCACTTGGCCCAGTGGCAGCGAGACCCGTGGACTTCCCACTACTGTAGTACATGTCCTGCTTCATAGTTGGTGTTAGGTTGAAGACAGGGGGTTTTACCTGAAAGTTTCTGTTCCTTTCCTGATGCCTCAGAGAGAATAATGAGAAAATGAGCTTAAGAAAAAAAACTCAAACCAAGTAAAGGCCTACAGATCTTGTGCCCGAAGAATAGAATCTGTGTGTTATATAAATTTCAATCACAAAGCAGACAGAGACAAAACGAGGTCAGGCCAGCTTCTCTAAGAGGCTGGGTGATCCGGCAGAAAGGAAGTATAAGTAGGAGTTGGTGCTGGGGCCTGGCTCAGCCCCCTGCCATCCATGGGGCCTTAAAATACCAGGACATCTTGAGAGGCCTTCGTTTCTGCTTCTATAATGTGGGCACAATACAAATAGGGCCTGTCCATCTCCAGGGGCTGCTATGAAGACTGAGTAAGGTAATAAATGCAAATGCTCTCAGGAGGGTTGAAAATGTTTTCTGAGTTCTGAAATCCATGCATGTCTCTTGGTGGTGGTGGCAGCTGTGTGACCTTTGGGTGACCAGAACATCGTGGCCGGGACCTTAACCTGGAAAGCTCCTCTGTGGAGCAAACAAGAGATGTGATCCACTTGGGATTCAATTTCATCATCTGTAAAAGGAGAAAGTTTTGTCTAAAGTCACTTTTACTCCCAAATGTAGGACAGAAGGAATCATTTTCGGTGGGGCCCCGAGAAGATAGTATTCCGTTACACTTAATCCTTAGTGAGAAACTTATCTCCTTTTCAATTATCTTTCAATCCTTCAAGTCTCTGCTTGGTTCAAGTTCTCAGTTAACACCTTTCTAATATCTGCTAATTTACCTTTTCAGGGAAGGGAACGGCAGCCTGGGGCTTAGAACCTTGGTGAGCAGCAGTACCTAGCTAGAATTTAATAACATTGCTGGCTTTTTACCATAGTTCTTTGTTGCCTTCCCTTTATAGGAAGTGATATTGGTTTTCCATTTGCAGTAATGATGTAAGTTTTCCTTTCCATATGTGTTTAAGCAAAAAGGTGGGTTATATTAAAGGGAAACACATCAATAATAGTGTGGAGATTGTGCAGAGATGGCAAAAATCATGGAGACAGCAAGAGATTGAGAACCGCTGGGCTGGTTGATGTCTGAGATTCCTTCCAGCACTAACATTCCCTGATACTTTCACTCCCCCTTCTCACAGGAGCTCTGTTCTCTGCTGGGCTTGTCTCCACATTGGAGTAAGCGAGACGATGATGATCCTAGTATGTCCACATGTACCTTGGAGGCAGCAATGAAAACCTAAGGAGGTCTTTAAAACATTCCCAAGTACATTCATGTAGGAATTCCCATTTATTTATTTATTTATTTATTTATTTATTTATTTATTTGCAGTACCGGGGAATGAACCCAGGGGCGTTCTACCTCCGAGCTACACCCCCGGCCCTACTTTTTACCCTTTATTTTGAAATCAGGTCTCACGAAGTTGCAGAGGGCCTCACTAGCTGAGGCTGGCTGCGAACCTGGATCTTCTGGTCTCCGCCTCCCAAGTACTGGGATTACAAGCGTGCGCCACCACGCCCGGCAGGAATTCCCATTTAATCTCACAACACTTAACAAATGAGGGAAATGAGATTTTCCCAGAATACTTACTGTCAGTGGTGACACTGGGCTCCTGATGGGTTTCTCCAAAACCCTGATTCTTTCTAGAATGCCTTACTATTTCTCTATTCCCATTATATTAAGCTATATATACATAACCAATAGAGATGTCAAAAGACCCTGTTGAATCTGAAAAAGTTAATGAGCTTTCTGCAGTTCAGGAGAGAATCTGATTCCCTCAGACTCAGACCCAGTTGCAAGGTAGATATGACCCCTCTGGCCTCAACAGGACAAGGAGGAGGAATATCCCCCATGTACTCCCTTGATAGGAAAAGCAGAGAGCACAGGGGAGGACGTTGTAGTTGGTACTGACCATCGGCATCACCACCACTTCCAGCTGAGAGGAACCCTTTTCATCACCTAGATCCCAATGTCCTTTTCTTTTTTTTTTTTTTTTTTTGCGGTACCGGGGATTGAACCCAGGGGCGGTCTCCCTCCGTGCTTCACCCCCAGCCCTATTTTTTTATGCTTTATTTTGAAACCGGGTCTCACGAAGTTGCACAGGGCCTCACTAGGTAGAGAGAGAGAGAGAGAGAGAGGGAGGAGAGAGAGGAGAGAGAGAGAGCGCGCGTGCGCGCGGTTAGGCTGGCCGCGAACCCGGATCCTCTGGTCTCCGCCTCCCAAAGTACTGGGATTACAAGCGTGCACCACCACGCCCGGCCTCCAATGTCCTTTTCAACTCACCAATCTTCCATACTTTTTAAATGCACCACAAAGAGGATCATTTATTCACTCACTTAACAAACATCAACCGCCCAGGGTGTGCAAGGACCTAAAACATATGCCATGAACAGAAAGATCACAATCTTAAAGGAGGGATTAAAGATGAGCACGTAAATAACTATAATACAAAGCAGAAGTTGATGATGATATAGTATTATAAAAATGTACACTTATAAAGACTTTACCATGTGTCAGGGACTATTCTAAAAACATTTTTGTGCCCTTTTTCTCAACCTGCAGAACAATTCGATGGGATAAATACTAGTAACATGCCGAGTTCTTAGATGAGGTAATTAAAGCTTAGATAAATAACCTCTTCAAGGTCGAGCTTCTCAATGGCAGAGTCACTCTCAAATCCACTGGCTTCCACTTAGTGCCTGGCGGAGAAGCAGACTGTGCTAAGCACTTTCTACTATGCACTTTTACTTTCCCATTAGGCCATGAGCGATGTGGTTGCAATTAGAGACCTGGGACCAGCCCGCGGGGATGGAATGCCAGCTCTGCTGCCCTCCCCAGCTCTGTGACAGTGGGGAAGTCGCTTCCCTTCTCTCTGCTTCAGTTCTACTCCAAAGAGGAGTTTGTTGTCATGGTTAAATAAGCTAAGGCATGTGAATGTTTAGAAGTGGGCCCAGCACATGCTGTAGCTAGAGGAATGGAAGCTACTACAGTGATGAGGTACATAGTATTAGGCCCGTTTATGGGCAAGGATGGTGACACTCTAAAAATGAACTAGCCTTTTTTTTCCCCCTAGCTGGCAGCAAGGAAGCCACACGATGCCTGGAGTTACTATAAAAGACGTAAACCAGCAAGAGTTCATTAGAGCTCTGTGGCAGCCTTCCTCAAAAGGGGAAGCTGAAAGTCCCTGAATGGGTGGACACAGTCAAGTTGACCAAGCATAAAGAGCTTGCTCCCTACGATGAGAACTGGTTCTACATGCGAGCTGCTTCCACAGCGCAGCACCTGTGCCTCCGAGGTGGCTCTGGGGTTGGCTCCGTGACCAAGATCTACAGGGGACGAAAGAAAAATGGCATCATGCGCAGCCACTTCAACAGAGGCTCCAAGAGTGTGGCCCGCCAGGTTCTCCAAGCCCTAGAGGGGTTGAAAATGGTGGAAAAGGACCAAGATGGGGGCTGCAAACTGACATTTCAGGGACAGAGAGATCTGGACAGAATTTCCAGACAGGTGACAGCTGCCAACAAGAAGCACGAGAACAAAGTTAATAAATTGCCTCATTCGTAAAATAAATTAAATAAAATAAAAATGAACTAGCTTGATCGAGATTCTGTGTCTACTGATGCTTTCCGTTATGCAAACCAGGTGATGTTTAGAGGAAAGACTAGTTAACCTGAAACCCAGGAAGAAAAGGAAGAAGGGAAGGGAAGGGAAGGGAAGGGAAGGGAGAGAAGAGGAGAAAAGCAAGAATTTTTTCCCAAATGGAGGGATAAAAACCACCACAAGGAAAGAAAGACCAGGATGGGACATGGCCAGGAGATTCACTGGGCTACAGTAGGAAGATGACTGTACCTGGGAAGGAAGAATCATCTCATCAAAGACCTAGAGTGACGCAAGACGTGGTAGTTATTGAACAGAGGAGTATCAGAACCAGCAGTGGCGAAAGATGATGAAAGGCAGACACTAGAGACTAAGAAGTTAGTGAGAAACTGAATAGACAGTGTGTGTGTGTGTGTGTGTGTGTGTGTGTGTGTGTGTGTGTGTACTTTGTTGGTACATTAGTCTCACATCATAAGGTAGTTCAGAGTGATAGTGACATACAGGAGTGACAGTAAAAATAGGTGGAATTTATTTACATACTAATTCATTCAATAAATATGTATCAAACACCAGTGATCCAATAGGTTGTGGGCAAGACCCAAACCCAGCCTATAAGGAAAAGTATTGAATATCAAATAGGTAATAATAACATAATGTGAGAAGTGTAATAGAATTATGTGGAAGCAGAAACTGATCTAGATATGGAAGGCTTAGAAAAAGCACTTCCTGAATGAAATGATACTTGAATGATGAGTAGGAGCTAGTAGGAAAGACATGGGCAGGCTGTGTGTCCAAGCACGTGCAAAGGTCCTGAAGTATAGATCGTGAGTCCTTCAAGAAGTAGAGTAACCAGGTTGAAGTTGGATAGAGACAGAGATGAGAGGAGAGATATAGCAGGAGCTAGGTCATCCTGGACCTTTGAGCCAGCATTGATAAATTTCTATTTTCTCATAGGGACCCAGTGGAGCCACTGAGTATTTTCAGTCAGGGAAATTGCAAGATCAGAATTTTTATTTTTTATATGTATATATCTATGTATGTTTGTTTGTATGTATGTATGTACTGGGAATTGAACCCAATGGGCATTCTATTTCCAAGCTATACTCCCAGCCCCTTTCTATTTTTTTATTTTGAAGCAGGGTCTCACTAAGTTGCTGAGGAGCTCACTAAGTAGCTGAGGTTGGCTTTGAACCTATGAACCTTCTCTCTCACTCCCAAGTACTGGCATTACAGGTGTGTACTACCTGGCTAGATTTATTTTAATTTTTTTTAGAAAAGCCAGTACCATGTCGATTGAAGGAGGCAAGAGAGAATGCAGGGAAACCCAGCAGGAGGGTAAAGTGTAGACCCAGTTAGAGCAGAGAGTGACTCTTACAGATAATTAGGATGGAAATAGAAAAGAAAGGGTTTTAAGCAAGTTAGAGTGTAGAACTGACAAGGACTGGTGATGGCCGGGTGTCAGAGACAGCCAGGGGAGAAAGCACACATGAAGTCACTAGACAGACGATGCTCCTGCACCTGGAATGGCAGGCCAGGCAGAGCAATGGAGGATGCATTAATAAGATCCACCTATTTATTTTAAGAGAGATATTTAATTCAGGAATTGGATCCCACGATTTGGGAGGCTGGCAAGCCTGAGATCTGCAGAGTAGACTAGCAGGTTGGAAGCTTGGAAGACCTGCTGTTGCGGTCTGGAGTGGACAGTCAGAGGCAGAGCCCCTTCCTTCTCAATGAACTCCCGACTTTTAAGCCTTCAACTGCTTGGATGAGGCCCACTCACATTAAGAAAGATAAACTGCTTTACTCAAATTCTTCTAATTTAAACTTTAACCACATCTAAAAAATTCCTCATGGCAGCATTTAGACTTGGTGTTTGGCCAAACAACTGAGCAGCCTCGCCTCGCCAAGTTGGCACATAAACTTAATTATCATGGGAAGAAGGATGGCTTGATTTTAGATCAGCCCTCGTCCTAACAAACTGTTGGCAATGTTGGTTCCAATTCAGAAAGCAGGGAGTTGATTGGAGGGGTCTTATTCACAGAAGTGACAACAGAGGAAAGCATGCCTTTATGAGAGGCAGTGAGGACGGGGAAAATAAAAGACAAACCTGAGAAGGAAGACGAGCCACAGAGGAAAACTGAAGCCCAGCAAAGGGGTTTCGAGCAGGAAGACGTGGTCCCAGAGTTGTGTTGTAAGGAGAAGAGGACAAAAGCTTTCAGAAAACTGCAGTGGGTCTGGATTTCTTAGTTGTTGACACCACAAGTTTGAAAAGCGTGAACGTGAGCTCCTCCTGCAGGCCAGGCTGGTCCTGCCAGAGCTTCCCAGCTGGCCACTGGTCCCCAGGCAGATTCCTCCTGTTTCCAGCTGCCCAGGATTTTCCACCTCTGCATCACTCATCTTGATGCCTCCAGGAAGTCCTCTGGGCCAAGCCTGCGCAGACCAGCTTTTCTTTCTTCCTGTGCTCTGGGGCCCTGTGCATTCCCGCCATATTAACTTCTACTGCATAAGATGCTCTATATAGTCCGTGCACGCTACTCACTCTAATTTCCCCAACTAGATCTGTGGCTCCTCAGGAGACAGCGATTATGCCATTTACACTCTCAGAGCTCATCACCCTCCCCCAGGCCACTTACACACCCTCAGGGGCCTGGCTGGGTGATCTCCACCAAGAGGTGCCACTCAAGTGACCTGCCACCTTGCTGAGTAGCTATCTCCCATTGCTCCATGTCTGAGTCCACTTTCTGTTGCTATAACTAAATACTCAAGACTGGATAATTTATAAGGAGAGTAAGTTTATTTCTTAGAGTTGTGGAGGCTGGGAAGTCATGGACCATGGTGCCAGCATCTTCTCAACTTCTGAGGAGGGCCTGCTTGGCAGATGGCATCACATGGTGAAACAGAGTAAATATGCTAGAGAGAGCTCACTTTTACAGCAAAGCCTTGTCTGCATAACCCATTAACCCACTAATCCATGAATGGATTAATGCATTCATAAGGGCAGGGTTCTCATGGCCCATTCACCTTCCAAAGGTCCCAACTCTCAAGTATCATTAGCATATGACATTAAGGATGAAGTTTCCATCACATGAAACTTGGGAGACATGTTCAAAACACAGCACTCCCCTCTCCTTCTCAACAGCTATCACAACGACTTCCTTTATAATTCCAGTATCACACTCCTTCCCTGCCTCGATTCCTTTGCAGCATCGGCTTTGACAAAAGAGGACCCCTAACTCTCCAGTGTGTCTTATGATAGCCCTTCGTCATCTGGTCTAGTCGGCATCTCTTCTGTCTTTTGACTCAACATTCTTTCAACAAATATTTACTGAGAAACAGATGGTGAATAGAGGGTGGTTGGGAAAAAAAAAGAAAACAAAACAAAACAAGATGCCTGCTCACATGGGCTTACATTCTGATGGGGAAGAAACAATAAATAAATATCGGCTTACATTTCAAGCTCTGAGTGGTAAGAGCTGCGGAGGAACTAGAACAGAATAAGAGAAGAGAGGCAAGTTGACACCCCTTTCCACAGAGAGGGAAAGGAAGACCTCCCAGGGAAGGCAGCATTTGAACAAAGAGTTGGAGCAAGGGTAAGGGTCAGCAAGGATAAGAGCTTTGCAGAATCCGTGGGGCTCCGACAGGGGAATTCATTAGCAAAGGCCTAGAGGTGTGGTGGATGCTCAGATGGTTTTCTCATCCTCTTCATTCACAAACACCTCTATTTCCCAGAATCCCTTTCAGCTAGTATTCTGAATATAAATTACGTGCTCACCAATGACCTACTCTTACACAACATTTGTCAATTTCCTACTGTTGTGCAAGATGTGGAGCCACTTCTTTCTGTGGCTTCAGGTTGTTGCTCTCACAAGGAGGTCATGGATTTCCTGCAAGATCCAGAGGCCACACTGGTGGTAGCTACTGGGTCTTGGGGTCACCCACTCTCACCTCCAAACTCTCCCTAGTGCCACTGGCTGCTGCTCCTGTCACTGCTGTAGCCCAGGAGGAATGAAGCCCTCCCCCTGTACTGGTTCTTGCTGGTCAGCATGCTTTTTGACTCCCCTAAGCCTGTTCACACCTTTGCACAAGGTCCTTTCACTAAATGCTCTGCAATTACTCTCTGGTTGTGCTAGTGTATTTCCTGAATAAGAGTTAACCAGAGAGAAGATGGACAGACCAGACGACAGTCAAGTGAGATCGGACAGCTTTCCAGACTGCAGATAGGTAATTGAGAGGCCAGTAAATGTGAAGCAAAATGGTTCAAAGCAACGAGGAGTGTTTGAGGAGCTGAGAGAGAAGGGAGGGACTGCTGGCACAGATGAAGCAAGGGGTGAGTGTGGCTGGTGTGCCAGGCAGGGGCCAGTCCTGTAGGGCCCAGAGGCCACACAAGCAGATAGCTAGACAAGCCAGGCCTCTTATTCTACATGCAGGCTCTTTCCAATTCCATGTCACTGCAACACTGTTACGATTTGGATTTAAAATGTCCCCGAGACCTCAGACACTGGAGTCAGCCATGTTTGCAGACACTGGGGGTCGTGACTGGATGCAGCCTGTGTCCCACTCAGCTACAGCGTGTCCCTCTGACCCTTGGATCTCTGCTCCCAGCCATGATGCCCTGAGGATGTGTAGCCTTGGCTCCTGCTTGGAAGCCAGCCCCCAGATGGACTATAACCTCTGAAGTCTCTGGAACGCTGAGCCAATAAAACCCTTCTTTTCCTAAGTTGTGCCTGTCAGGTATCGGGGTCATAGCAGTGAGAACATTGGCCGAAACAAACGCCCAGATTCTTTGTATGCCTCCTTCTTTGCATACCTCTTCCCCTTCCTTTTTTCTCGTCTGTATTTTCTCAGAAATCCCGTAGTGATGATGGATCCCAGGAGCCACCGAGGCAAAGGGGCATGTGACCCAGATTCCCCCAACATTACTACTATCCTTCACACAGTCAAGAGAGAAGGGCTCCAGATCTCCGAATCCTGCCTAGAATGCCTAGAATGTATTGGGGACAGGTGCAAGAGGATGCGGCTAGGACGCTTACAGTGCCACACGGTGTCTGGTTGCCATAGTCCAGTGTCTGTTGCTATAACTGCATACCACAGACTAAGGAATTTACAAAGAAAAGAGGAGTAAAAAGACTTCAGGCAAAGGAGGAGAGAGACCAGCCCTGCACCACAAAGAACAGTCTCATGTCCTGTACAAATCTCGAATGTCCCAAAAGATGCCCAGAGACTGAAGGCACACCATGACATAGGGTGGGATTTCACATGGGACCGTATGTGTCTTGTGATGCTTATTTACTCTCCCATCCTGTGTCACAACTTCAAGCATTATTTTGACACCACATTTATAAATAATGCTCAGCTCATTTGGAAGAATATCATGCTTCCTCATTTTCTCTACTTCCACAACCTGTAATTTGAATTGGCACGTTGTCCTTGCTTCAAGGGAAGTTATTTCCTTCTTTCTCTTTTCATATACAAATAAGTCTGGCCTGTTACTGGTTACCCTTCTATGCATTTGAGTTCTAGAATCTGTGTGTATATATGTACTTCTTGCACAGTCTGCCTGTGATCTTCTCACTTCTCTAAAATCCAAATGTATTCCTTATAAGCAGGTGCAACTCGCTGGCTAGCTCATTACCCCCTCTACTCTAGCTATAGCTGAAAATTTACATATTGAAGTACACATTATTTAAGATACTTGCTTTTTATTTCTTCTTTATATTACACTTAGGGTATTATACTGATTTTTATTATGTATCTAAGTATAATATCTGCAAATTTCATTTTGGTTTGGTAAATGAGGCATTACAAATTATTTGTTATAAAAAGGGATATTAAGTACAATAAGTTTGAGAACCACTGATCTGTTACAATACCTTATTCTACAGAGGAAGAAAGTAAGGCACAGAGAGATTAAATGGCCCAGTCACTAAGTTGCTGATCTGAAATTAAAACCCTGATCTGACTTTCAGTCCTATTCTCTTATTTTGTTCTGTAATTTTAGTTGCATATTGAATAGTTCCTATCTCTGTAGTAGGATTATATTCACAATATCCTTGCTAACAGAGCCATTTTGTATAATCCTTTTCTATAACCATCACAGCAACTAATACAGCATAAAACATATAGTAGTTACTTAATACAGAATGTATCAGATTGCATTGAACTGAGTGACACTGCATTGAAATGAGATGGTTTGCACTGAATAGTGGTGTGTTAATGTTCTATGGCCAGTGGTGTCTTCCGGTGTGAAATAATCAGGGCCACCAGTGCTGGGCCAGGAAGCCACACTGGCACAAGTACATCAGATTCTTACCACCTTCTCCCTGTCCCTCACTGGTTTCCAGACCCTTTCCATAGAATATTGCTTCCCTTCCCTCTTCCCACAGCTCTTGACATTGGCTCAGAGCCCTTCCCAAAGGCTACCAACTTTCACCTCTGGTCATCCCTTTACCAGCCATCCCTTGGGATACACACACACACACACACACACACACACACTGAGTTCAGTGCTGGGATAGATTCTCCAAGCTCTTTCCAAGAAAAGAGCTAAAAGTCATTTTTCCCCTTTCCAAAGTTTTGCAGGTTCTGAATTTTTTCCTGGCTCTTTCTAAACGTGTCAGTAAACTTGGTCTATGGTGAGATGCTTTGTTGACATAATACAGGAGCTGATTTTACATGTCAGTGAGAATGGCATCAAAATGCTGACTCAGAAGCCAGATTCCCAGAAATTGTTCCATCTTCCCAGTGAGTGTACATGTGTTTTCATACACATACACATAAGCAAAGGGAAAGACAAGATCCCACACCTAATTCAGCTGCAAAACTTGAACATGAGTGACAAGGAGGAACATCCATGAAGGAGTGTCAAGGCCTATGTCCAAAACAGTGGAATCAAGAGGGTTGTGACCAGATAGCATGACCTGCAAGGGAAAGACTATTTGGGACAATGATGGAAAAATATGTGTCATGGGTCTGGATACCACATGGAGTAAGATAATGAGACATAAATCACTTTCATATGACATTCAACTACACACACATATATCAGCACAACGCCAGTATCAACCACAACCAAAACAGCCCTGTTTTTTACTTAGATTTGAAAAGTTATAAGATCATCACTTCCACCCTTACTGCCTAAAGAAAATGCAGTTCTAAAAGCCATTAGAGAATGAAGGACATAAGAAATCTAAATGAACTACTGCCAGAGAACTCCCAAGGCATGCTAGACCTTCTCAAAAGCTCCAAAGGCAGGGAGATTGGCAATGGGGCTGAACACAAACTCACAAGTTGTGAGAAGAGCGAGGAGGGCTGAACAGCAGAGAGAACTTGCTAATGACTCAAATTGTGTCAGCCTAGCTACACGATAGAGAGAGGTGTCCGCATATCCGAAAGCTTGTGGCTCAGCTGTGAATCAGAGGCAAATTTTTGGAATCTCACTAGCGCTGAAATCTTGGTTCTTACTGAAGAGAAAATGTTTATTCTGTTCTCAAGACATTTGAAGCCAGTGGTGAACTAAATCAAATCAACACTGCAACAATGCATCTCAATCCAGCCTAACCTGATCAGGTAGATTTAGTCCTCACTTTCATGTTATTACAGAAAATCAGGAGAACACCTTTGTAGAAGCAAGCATTACCTATTTCAGTATCAAGGGCTCTTTTGTGTGTTACAAGTACACGAAAAGGCAAGAAAATGTGACCCAAAGTCAAGACAGAAAATATACAGTAGAAGCAATATAAGAGATGACCCTGGATGTCAGAATTATTGGAGACTTTTAAATAATTACGATAAAAATTCTAAAAGACCCAGTGAAAAGATAAATACATGTGTGAAAAACTGACAAATTTCAGCAGAGACACGGACACCTTAAAAAGGAACCAAAACTAAATGCAAGAATTAAAAAATAAAATATCATAAATACTGTATTGCATGGCTTCACAAATGACAGAACATAGAAGAGGAAAAGATCAGTGCACTTAAAGACACATCAATGGAAAATGTCCAGCCAGGAACACAAAGACAAAAATAGGTGAATAAAAACAAAACAGCAGTCTATAACTATTATATAATATCATATGTTTTAACATACAAGTAGTTAGAGCCCAAGAGGAGAGAAGGGACAGAGGGACTAGCAGGAATATCTGAAAACAAGTGGTTAATAATCTATTGTAAGGTTCAACCGGAAATCTAAGGCCAATGAACACCAGGCAGGATAATTAATCCCCCTCTCATGCACAGCACAATTAAACAACCTAAAATAAAAGGTAAGACAAACAAACAAACAAAATCTAACCAAACAAACAAAGCCTGATCCAAAAGGAGTCAAGGATAAAAAGACACAATGCTACCAGGAAACCAGGATGAGAGACAACTGACTTTTCTCCACAAACAATGATGACGCGAAGATAGTGGAGGGACGTGCAGAGTCATGCATCTCTTAGAAATGGGGATATATCTGGGGAAATGATCATTAAGAAATTTTTTTTTCATTTTGCAAATATCACAGAGTGTACTTACACACAGGTACAACCTACTACACACCTAGGCTATGTGACATAGCCTATTGCTCCTAGGCTATAATTCTGGACAGCACATTACTGTATTGAACACTGTAGGCAACTATAACCCAGTGCCAAACATTTGTGTATCTAAACATATCTACACATAGAAGAGACATAGTAGGAAACACTATACAACTGGTATGCCGGTAAGGGCACTTACCACAAATAGAGATTGCAGGACTTGAAGTTGCTCTGAGTGAGTCAGCAAGTGATAAGTGAATATGAAGACCTGGGACATTACTATAAACTACCATAGACTTTACAAACACGGTGCGCTTAGGCTACACTAAATTTATATAAAAACTTTCTTTCCTCAGTAATAAGTCAATTTTACTTACTGTAACTATTTCTTACTTCAAATTTTTAAAAACTTTTTGGCTCTTTAGTAATAATGCTTGACTAAAAACATAAACACATTTCCAGCTGTACAAAACCATTTTCCCTGTCCTATAAGCATTTTCTGTTGTTAATCTTTTTAAACTTTTTTGTTGAAAACTAAGACAGAGGGCTGGGATAGAGCTGAGTGTTAGAGTACCTTCTTGCCTAGCATGTGTGAGGCCCCGGGTTAAATCCCCACAGCCACAAGCAAAACAAAACAAAACAAAAACTAAGACAGAAACGTGCTCGTTAGCTTTGGCTACACAGGGTCAGAATTGTCAATATCAATGCCTCCTCCTTCAGTATTCCATCTCCCTGAAAGTTCTTCAGGGGCAATAATATGCATGGAGCTGTCAGCTGCTATGATAACAATGCCTTCTTCTGGGATACCTTCTGAAGGACTTGCCCGAGGCTCTTGAGAAGGTGTCATTCTTTTCAGAAATATGTTCATGGCGGTTTCTTTGGTTTGTTTCTTTTTTCTAACCTTGATTTGCTGGTGAGCGAATGCACAATGAACATTGCTCTCTACTCATGAAAACATTTCACTGTTTGGAGACGTCTCTGTTTTCAAGTTTTTAAGGAGCTAGCTCAGGTCTTCAAATTCTTCTGCTAAACTCTTCACTGTGAATTTTTGGCAGGGTTGCTATGGTTTGGGTCTAATTTGAGTGTCCCCCAAAGGGCCATAGGGCCATATGTAAAAGCTTGATCCCATAGGTGGTAGTCTGGGGACGTGTTGTGGACCTTTAAGAGGTGGAGCCTTGTGGGAAGTCTTTAGATTATTGGGGTTGTGCCACCAAGGGGACTGTGGGACCCTGGTTTCTCCCCCCCCCTTCCTGGATTGAGATGTGCATGCTTACCTTGATGTGTTGCCCTCATCAAAGGCCCAAACCAATGGGACTACCCAGTCTTTTACTTGAACCTTCAAAACTGGGGGTTAAGTAAGCCATTTCTCTATTAATTTAGTTGTGTCAGGTATTTTGTTGTAGTAATACAAAGATGACTAAGACAGACGTTCTTTTTTATTTCTCCTACAGTTTCCTTTTCTCTTGCCTCTCCTTCAGTTATGCATCCACTAGGCAGTGGGAAATTTTCAGCTCCATTGTAATCTTATGTGACCTCCATCATACATACAGCTGGTCATTGACCTAAACATGATTATGACTTTAAAGGGCTGAAATTAAGAAAAAGTCAAGTCGGAATTTTATCCATGAATATATATATGCAATACATATATTATATATAACACATTACATATACATATACTTCAAATTACATGTATTTATATGTAAGCACATATAAATATATAATTATATTTATTTAATATATAAATATATGTTATCTAAATACATATAATTATATACAAAATTATGATGACATATATGTATATATAAGCATATTGCTGTTGTTTGAACATAGCTTGTCCCCTCCACAACTTATGCTTAAATTTGTCATTGTGGCAGTATTAGGAGGAAGAGCCTTTAAGAGGTGATAAGTTCATTAATAGGAATTAATGCCTTTCTCTCAAGAGTGTTTTTTTCTTGTGAGACTGGTTCGTCATAAATGGAGTCTACCTCATGCTTTTTCTCTTCTGCACATGCCCACTTTCCCTTCCACTTTTTCTCCATGTTATGACTTAGCACAAAGCCCTCACCAGATGCATTCATGTGATCTTAGACTTTCAGCCTCCAGAACTGTGAACTAAATACATTTCTTTCCCTTATAAATTATCCAATCTGATATATTCTGTTATAGCAACAGAAAACAAAGACATATATGTATATTAATATACTATGTGGATCATTATATACATATTTTAATATATTTATATATGTAATTATATTTATATATTCCATGTATATATTTATTGGGAAAATTCTGAATTGACATAAACTACACCATCCATAAATATATAAAAGACTATGGCTTTTTAAAGCAAAAGCAGTAGGAATGAATCATGGGGTGGTAGCATATATAGAAATAAAATTTAGATAATAGAAGCAGAAAGTATAAAGGGGTAAATGGAATTATACAAGTGTAGATTCTTACAGTTTTATGAAATAGTGGAATATTTTGTGCCAACTCCTAATATATTATTATAATTTTTTGGAGAGAATAGAAAATGAAAGAATTTCAAGGAGCGTTGGATTGAAGTTGACTTTTTGCCGTTTTGGGTTTTATGTATTAAAAAGTCCACATTTCTATTATTAATACAAATCATGCTTTATTTTCCTTTTTTCTGGTCCAATAAAATCATGGAACTCAAAAGAGGAATTTCTCACCAATTGTTAACATTATCAGCACAGACAGCTGTACCAATAGTCACAGGTAGCATGATACAAGGAAAGGGTGTTGGATTTGGAGTTAGGCAGCCCAGGGTCCAAACCCTGGCTCTATCCACATTGTGTAACTTTGAACATGTTACTTAAACTTTCTGAGCTCAGTTTTCTCATCTGTAAAATGAGGCCTATAATTCCCAATTCATGGGATCAGCAATAGAATTAGATTAAGTAAAATCATAGAGGAACAAATCAAGAGGCCAGGCACATCTATAGAAGCCCAAGAAATGCCAATCCCCCCGTTCCCTTCAAGCTTTAATCTACTTGGCAAACTAGAAAATCTCATTTGATTTCATATGTATTGGTTTACATGGAACCTCTGGAAATTTGCCGTTACTCCCTTCACATAAAAGTCAGGGAGTAGGTTCAAAATAAGAAGGCAAAAGGGAAAGAAAATGAACATTATTCCTGACTTTAAAAGCCACATTTGAAGAAGCAATAGGAAGCACAATGAACTCAGAAACAAGTGCATTTTTCTGCAGATGCTTTTGAAGTTCTCAGGCACCTGGGGGTCAAATCTGACAAATTCATAAGAAGATTCATAAAGTCTTAGAAAGCCTAGGGGCATGTGATGGAGGAAGCACTCATGCTTACCTGATTCTATACAACCTTGCCTGACAGCAGGGGCATCCAGTAGACCTCCAGAGGGACCCTCCACGGGGACAGAGGATGGCTCTCATAGGGGAGCCACACAGACCTATTTCTGAGCCCCTTCTCCATAGCACTATTTCTGTGGCTCTAGGCAAGGTCTTTGGCATTCCTCACCTTCAATTTCTTCCACTATAAAAAAAAGATAATAAAACCCCCCTTCCAGGGTTGTTGAAAGTACTGAGATCAAGCATGGGAAGTAAAGGCTGAAATCTAGACATCTTTGGAACAAATATGGCCAGCAGATGTATTTTGCTTGGCCTGCAGAATTCTGTGCAATGTTTTCTATTTTTTAAAAATGATTTGCCAATTGTTTATACATAAGAGATATCACATTTTAAAATCTATTTTTTCTGTGTTCTTTTAAACATTGGGAGATCTGGCAACCTTGTGCTTATATTTCTGCAAGAGATGGATCTGTTAAAGCTAAAGAGTGACTATCTTCTGTTCATAATGCTTATTCTCTCCAGATTGCCGCAGTCCCCGCTATTCCTTATTGTATTACCTGTACTGGAGGCCAGTTCACTCATTTATATCACCTGCCTCCTCTATGGAAACTGTTTTCCGCTAGTGATGTGAAATGCCTAGCATGACATTTAAGGGTCAATAGATACCCTCTTTCCATTGTGCCCTCTACCTTGGAGGCCGCATGCCAAGTGGGATTCAGAGAGGACCCCAACTGCTGGGATAATTCTGGCTCTTAAGGATCATTGGCACTTTCTTGGCCTAAAGACACAGGCCCTTTTTTTCTCAGCAGGTTGGGGTTAGTGCCAGTTAGGGAGGCAGTTCATGCTGCATGAAAATAAACCTAGAAATCTTTTCCAGGAACCGGAGTTTTGTCCCTGAGACCCCATTTGAATTCGATGCATCCCAGCTGCAGAAGGGAGAGGCGTGGGTGGAGGGCCTGAGGTTCAGGAGGAGGGGTGGGAAATCAGAAGCAGGTTTCCCACAGCGGCCCCTGAAACTCACTAGTCCTTGACTGCCTTCCATATCCATCAGTTCAAGCTTCATTAAAGAAAACCACCATCCTCCAGAGGGCCAGGTGAGAGAGAGAACTCTGGATTAGAAAGAGAGGGGAAGTTGGTGGGCTGGGCTGTGGAGGAGGCAGTCGAGGAGTATCATTCCTTGGAATAAGACTCCTTTCAGCAAACCCGCTTATTATGACATCGTAAAAGAACTGGGGTGCATTTGAGAAGGGGCAAGGCAAGTAGAAATTCTGCAGCTCAGCCTCAGGCTTACCGCAGTGGGTGATAGATGTATAAATTATATAGGTCGGGTGAGAGAGAGTCACCGGGAGCCAGCCGCAGGTTGGTTAAGATGAAAAGCATTCATAAATCCTGGGCTTCAACGCCTGCCATCTATGATTAAAAATTGACTGAAGGCATCTGACCTCCTCCACTTCCCAGAGCAGTCAGCTATGGGCCTCAGGGACAGCCAGGGCCCCTGGGGGATGTGTTGGAACTGGAAAAGGACAAACATGGAGTCCAGGACACAGCCCAGAACACTAGTGTGCTGGCTCAGAGGAGAGCCTGTAGAGATGGAGTTGTGAATCTTGGCAGAGAGCAATGGAGTATGAGTTCTAGGGACCTTACCATCTGCACCTGAGATTCTCAAGTAGTAGAGTTGGAAGGGCTGAAGAAGGTAGACGATCCCATCTCATTTGTCCAAGTTTTTATGGATGAAGAAGTAGAAGTCTGCAGAAAAAACAAACAAACAAACAAACAAAAACTTCCTCAAAGTTTCATAATGAAGATGAGCTGGTGTTCAAACTTCTGGCTCCAAGACCAGTGTCCTCCATGATCCAAACGACCTTCCCCGGCCTCTGCCCTGGCCTCCCTCAACATTCCCACACCCAGGTCTCCAGCCCTTGTGATGAACATCAGTGATCAGATTTCCCAGCACTTGAACACCTGAGATTCTGACTTCATTTCCACGTGGCCTGTAGGGCAAGGTATAAAAGGGTCAACTGAAAATAAGTTAAAAAGTGATCCCTGCCCTCAGGAAGCTTCCTCTCTTCTGACCTTATTTTCTTACTGGCCTCCTCACACTGGCAATAAATGGCCTATTGGTACTTAACGCACATCAATCTTGAGGCACCCTGCAGTTTTATCAGTCTCAGCTCTTTATTTGTAGTAGAGAAAGTTTTGTTTGGCTGTGATTTTCCTCTCTCTAGGCATTTTGTCTTCTTGGCTGCAATTGTAAGCAACTTCAAATTAGAGATTTCGAAATGTATATATTTTTCATCCCCCGCCCCTTTGCCTGGCATAGCCTCTTTATTGCTGAATGAACAAATGACTCACTTTAGCACCACTTCTGCCCGAATGATTCATCTGGAATGGCCCTGGGGAATGTTAGACTTCTCTGGGTTGGAATGCTGAGCACCTGTCTTCAAGGCACCCCCTGAGCATCTGACTATGAATCCCACTCACTTCTTTCTCCACAAGGGCCATGCGGACCCCATCTTCTTATCCTGGGATTCCAGGCTGCCACTGATAACTGGAATTTACCTGAACAATAAATCTTACATATTAATAACCTACTGTGCACCAGGAATTGGGTAAAGCATTGATGGGTTTCCTTTTTAATCCTTCTAAAAAAAATCCACTGAGTGACCAAACTTACTTTATAGATGGAAAGACAGGGGTGGGTGACAACTTGCCAGGTGTCACAAGTGAGCAAAGGTAGGTGGTTCAGGTCTGCCTGAAGGGGGCGCCCATGCTCCCAACCCCTCCACCCACCACAAGGCAGCAGGTCCTCCCTTTCTCAACCCTTCCACCACAATGCACCAGATCTTCCCCTACTGCCCTCAGAGACTCTCCTTTGGCCAACTAGTCTCCCCGAATCCCTCCACCAATAGCACACTGATACTACTATCAATAATGGGATGGTTTCCGACAGTCATGAAGGGGATGCTTCTCCTTGTTTCAAGATTTCTAAAAGGCTGGCTTCCTGCTTTCCTACCAACCCATCTCCGCCATCACTGTCATTCTCATCTCTCCTACATGCTGCCATTGCCTCTAGTCACCAAACCACTCCTTCAGCAGCTCCTGACGGCTCAATAGAAGCCCCGGATAGCTTCTCCCCTTTCATTCCTAGGCATTTATTATTTATTTTTGCTCTAAGTCATAGGGGGATTATAAAGGCAAGTCCCTGCCTGATATTTCTAAAAGATGCTCTATGTCTTTAGCAAGAACGTGGGGAGAGAAAACCTCATCACTATAAGAGATGGTTTCTGCCTGCGCTGTTGTCAAGTCAGAGAGGTGAGCCATTCATTGCTTACACATTCAAATCTGACCTCAGTTATTGGACAAATGGAAGAGAAAGTAATTAGTTTCTTTAATGGCTCAGAAATATACCAAAAGAAGGGGTTGGGGGTGGGCACTGATGATTGTTCAATTCAGCAGGTTTGGGAGTTTAATTTCTTTGTATTCATTAAGCTTCAAGATCTCTCTGACATGCTTCATTATAATACAGTGGCCCCAGCTGGAAGAGCACTATTATCGAGTTACGAAAATGATAAATTAGTGGGACAAAGGTTATTTGTTTCTTGAACTGCTGTTTGAAAATTCTGGGCATGGATTTTTCTATCGAAGGGTGGAAAGGTGAAGTTATTTGTTTTTTCCTGTTAGACAGTATTAAGAAGAGAAAGTAGAATGTTTTCCCCAACCACTGTGACAATGTCACTCAGCAGAGAAGCCCTGCTCTTGGCTCCGTGTAAGATTGACGACACTGGGACGAGAGCTGGCCTGAGCTTCAGGTCCCCTAGCACCCAGATTTCTGGAAGTTATTGATGAAAGAAGAAGATGGGAAGTCCCTTTGCCCATATTTCACTTCATCTTTAAGGCAGACAACACAATGCACTTGGAAGCACATGGAGCGGAGTCTGATCCCAGTCCTGCCTTCAATTGCTATGTTGTACGGGCACATCACTTAATATCGCTGAGTTCTCTCTCCTGTTAAATAGGAATAATAGCATCTTGCAAGATTATTGCCATGATTTAACTTTGTGCATGTAGTACAATTGTAGACCTGTGTTAACGTTGGCCAACTCAGTGCTTGATTCATAGTGGCATACTCAAGAATTGCACTGGATTTCTAGTGTCACCATGCTGGGCCTTGGCTCTTTTTATCATGCCCAACTTGAGTCTGTGGATAGTATTTGGCCATAGTCTCCAAAGCATGGCATGAGAAAGTCAGGTTGACTTCACTAAGATTTCATACGGAAAGAAGGAAGAGGTGCGTGTGTGTGTGTGTGTGTGTGTGTGTGTGTGTGTGTGTGTGTGTGTAACTGGGGATTGAACTCGGAGAATTCTATCTCCGAGCTATACCTCCAGCTCTTTTTATATATTTTGTTTTGACACAGAGTCTTGCTAGGTTGCTGAGAGTCTTGCTAGGTTGCTGAGACTGACCTCAAACCTTCCATCTTCCTGTCTGCATCCCTTGCTTGCTGAGCAGCTCCAACTCTCTTAATTGCAACATCAAGATCGTGCTCAGCTTGCAGAGCCCCAGCCATGCTGCTCTAGGTATGACCTTGGAAATACTGATGGTTGGCTCCCAACTGAAACACACAAGTTGGTCCAGACCTGGTTCTGGAATGTGACATTCAGCCAGCACAGGGATCTAAACAAGTTAGGAAGACCAAGGACGCGACCCTCCTGACTGCCCATCCCAAGGACCACATACCTCCACTTTACTGGGAGTCCGCATGATGTTCTGCCTAGCTACTGACATCAAAAAACACCTGAATAGTTTTAAATTCACAATGATGCGACCTGCTATATTACGCAGTCTCTGCAGGGAATCATCCTTAAACAGGCAAGTCCTGCTACCAAATAGTAATTAAAAAGGAACTATGGGCATTATTTATGTCTCTTGAAGAATGCAAAAGGAGAGCTAATTCATTAGCCACAGGAACTCCTTCCAAAGCCCTTTCATCTGCTCCCAAATTCTCACATTTCACAGCTACTCCAAAGCCCTTTGCAGGCAATCCCTGGAACTTTCCCTAGAGCCCCAGGTGGGCAGCTTCTCTTCTCTCACGGGTCCTTTTCATATAGGTCAATTTAGCCTCTGTATCCCACCCAAACCCTTTTCTCTCTCCTCTGGGCCAAGTCTCCCTCTGCCTATCAGGATAGATTTAGGAATCTTCCAGCAAAACCCCTCTGTAGTAATTAGTAAAGGAAGTATGTTTCTGAGCAAGATGGCGAACCAGAGGGTTTGGCACTCTTCTCTCCACAGCATAGGACAAAGATGCAGAAAGAACAAGAGTTGTTTGACTGGAGTGTTTGATGCAGAACATCAGCATGCAGAGGGGATGAGGCAGAGACATGGCAGAGCCTGGAGCTACACGATGGCCTTAGAAAGAAGGAAGCTAAGCACGCAGCATCTACCATTCCTCCTTTCCAGATCATCCCTGGATCTCAATGGACTTCACTTGGCAGGAAAAGGGTAAGCGAAAGGACCAGGCATCGCCATGCATACCACAGGCACCTGAGGCATTTACTGCGAGAGAACCCTGTGGCCCTTGCAGACCCTGAGGCAGCTTGAGGAGCTACCAGGACACCACACTGCTACACTGCCCCAGAGAAAGAGCTCAACCCACCTCATGCCCTCCACTACCCAGGATCTTGCTGCATGGAGCCATCTTGAGACCCTATAAGGGTCCTGTGAAAAAGCCAGGCAGCCACCACCAGCATATCCACCAACCCAGCCCCGTGAATATGCCAGGAGGCCCAACCACCCTCCCTCCCACAACTCAGGAAGCACCTGGGTTGCCCACACTCAGAGGCTTGGCCTGCAGAGGCACCCAGAAAAACAGGTGGCCCCACCCATGCTCCTGCTGTCCCAGACAGATGGCCCCACCCACCCACCCTAGCCCCAGGAAGCCATTTCCACATCTGCTATTCTTTTGGGTTCTTATATCTTCCTTATGAAATTGCTCTGGCAAAGGTTTTTAATTCACATTAGGATAGAAAATACTGAGTCTCAGGGAACTAACAATTCATGCAGACTTAGTTATTAAGTGGCTAAGGGAGACCTATATCCTAGCTTTAACATTCAGACTCAGGTCATAAACTCACAGAAATTCATATCTGCAGGAGATATTATAGATTATTATATCCAAGGCCCTTATTTTTCTTGCAAGGGTCACTCAACTACTTATGGGAAAAATAAGAATTATATTTATACCTTTGGACTTTTGGTTTGGAACACTCTCCAGTCAACCAACTTTTCGAAAAATTAACACCTCTCAGGAAGGAATATCTGATAACACTTTGTCTTTTGGAGACCCTATGACATTTAGAGCAAACATAGTCTCCCCAAAATGTATATTTATGTTGATGGCTCATACTGATTAAAATGTGCCGATAAACCTATATAAATCAACTAATAAAACCATGCATGCATATCCATGTTTATAGCAGCACAATTCACAATAACCAAACTATGGAACCAGCCTAGGTGTCCATCAACTGATGAATGGGTTACGAAACTGTGGTATATACACACAATGAAATTTTATTCAGCCATAAAAAAGAACAAAATTATGTCATTTGCGGGAAAATGGATGGAACTAGAAAATATTATGCTAAATGAGATTAGCCAGTCTCGGGAAGTGAAGAGTCATATGTTTTCTCTCACATATGAGAGCCAAAGAGAAACTGGGAAATAAAAGAGACTTCAGATAAATGAGGAGAAATACCAGTAAAATAGTAGAAGAGGATTGGGGAAGGGAGGTGGGGAGGGGAAAGGGATGACTTGATGAAGGAAACAGTTCAAACAATCCTGTGTACATTGGTGAAGCTGTCAATACCAATTTCAATATTTTGAATGGGGAGGGGGATGGGAGCAGGCCGGGATCTGGAGGGAAATGCACCATGCTACCTGCACGTATGTTTCTATCACACTAAACCTCAATATGAGATGTGGTTACAATGCGCCAATAAAGGTTTATTAAAATAAAGAAAGAAAAATAAATCACGACATGTGACCATTTCTAAGGATTGTTTAAGTAATCCTCAATCCAACTACATTTTTCTGAAACATCTGACATCTCCAATGTCACTCACTCCCTAGCCACAGTGGTTTCAAAACCATGGATTTGGCATCCACAAGATTTGGTAGCTATGAGACTTATCCTCAGACCTAGACATGCCCAAGGAGAACTTGGGTTTGTAAAATAGGCATATGCCAATTGTTTGGCCATTCCAACAAAGGTCAAAATATAGGAAATAAAGCAAAATGGAAGCAAATTTCTCCCTACAATAATCATGCCAAGACAGACATGGCAGCTGTTTAGGGTTAGTGACGGTCTTCTTGCTCATACAACCTCAACCTGTGGTTTCCACTTGTTTAAAATGAGCAATTAAACTCCCACCAATGGCTGCATATTTTAGTAATGCAAAAGAGAAGCACAGAAAACAGAAGGAAAGCTTTCTTCTTCCGTTTAGAGGCACAAACTCAGGAGTTGCATACACCCCTTCTACTCATTCCTAATTGACCAGGTAGTCTCATGGGTCACACGTAGCTTCAAAGCATATAGAAATGTAGTTGTGGGCTGGGGCAACCACTGGCCCAGCTAATACATTAATATCTATGGCTAAAGAGAGAACAGGAAAATGGAATTGGGAAAAATTTAGGAGCTTCCAAATCAGTGACCCCTTTAAGAAGAGAGGGTGAATGCATTCAGGCAAACAGAGTAGAAAACAAAATAAAAAGGTCTCAGAGTTCAGGGAAATGATCAGCAAATGAAAGTGATGTTTTAGACAGGGATAAAACACAAATGAAGGGAGAGCCCAAGAAGAATGACATCCTGCCTTACACACCTTAAGCCCCACCACCCAACACACTTCGCCTTGGCTACTCGGAAGGCAGGACCACTTCATGATCCTTCCAGCTGCTCCTGACATCCTTAGGATGCTTCAGGGAAGAAGGAGGCAAGGTGCCAGGGAGGGGGACAACAGCCAGGGCACAAGGGGGGCCTGGCACAAGGAAACAGCATGGCCCAGCTCTCCCATACCTCCATTCTCCCCTTCTCTAACCCTCCCCCACATTCAAACACAGGGATTAACTGAGGCCAATAGATACCCAATAGCACTTTATATTAAAATTAGTGTCTTATCTATACCAAAGGGCTTACAAACATTTTCTTGCTTCTTGACTACCCTCACCAACTCTCCATGATCTTGCCCATCTCCAGGTAATAAGTCTTAACCTGTCTACTCCTAAGTCAGGCCCTCCAGAAGGGACTTCTTTGCTTGCACATTAGCAGAGAGAACCTATTAACCACAGACAGAGGTTCCAGTGTGTGTAACTGCAAAGTCCTTTGACCACACTGCATATGTGCTACACAGTATTGGGCTGTGTGATGAGACACATAGGCTACAACTTCTCCTTCTGCAGCTGAGAACAACAAAAGCTAGTCAGGTTTAAAAAAATAATCTGCATTTACAACAGTCATCTACCAACTTGGATTGTGGCTGCTGCACCAAACGACTGGAACAGAAAGTGTGCATTGGAGAAGCCAAGGAGAGCAAGCATAGGAAGACCAGTTGGCTCCTCTGAGCCTTAGAGAGTAAGCAGAATCTAGTGTGGGATTCTGTGGGCAGATATACCTTTGCAATAACCCAGACAAGGGGTGGTGAGTCCTCAAACAAGTGAGATATTTGTAGGAAAGCAAAGATAAGGAACAGTAAGATGATGTGGGTTCAGATCTCGAGGGATATTAATATTGGTTAAGTAAATTTGTTGTCTGTCATGGCCGGAAGCTGAAGGCAATCTAGAGTGCCCATCTCCAGGGATGGGAATAAGTAAAACATACACAGGATGCATACCATCACAGAATGCAGTCATTAAGAGATCAAACATGGACAAATCTAAAAGCCTAATATTAAGTGGAGAATAAGAAGCAAAAATGAAGTTTATAACGAAATAGCATTTATGTAAATCATATCATGCGCACGCACATAATACTAAAAGGACACATATCCAGTGCATCAGAGCTGGCATCTGGACAGGTGAGGGGAAGGAAGTGAGTATCTGAGATGGAACAGGGGGACACAGTGGGAGAGTGGCCTCGTGTTGAGTGATGTAGATAGTGCTGAGAACTGAAGTGCTTGATTAACTCAACTCTACATGAGCCCAAAAGGAAGATAGACAATTACCTACATGCATACATAAATTCATGCAAACACTATCAAAAGACAAGCAATGGTTTGGGTGGCCTTCTGAACAATTACCTGCAGGTGAAGGGTAACAGTAGGGGGGAGAGGGAAGACACCAGATTTTGGCACCTGGTGACTTCCACCGCATCTCCTCTCCTCCCTCTTCAGCTCAGCAGACACCTGTCTTGCCACGTGACCACCTTCTAAGAAAACAGCCTTTGGATAGAGACCAATGTGTGTATGAGTCACTTCTTACTTTCCGTACAATGCCGGGCAACTCACAGAAATGTTTTTAGCCTCAGTTTTCTTCTCTGTAAAAGAAAGAAAAATAATACTTTCTTCACACGGTGGTGACAGGGCTTCTGTGAGCTAATAGAATTGGAAGATATTCTCACTCATATGTGGAAGCTAAAAAAGTTGATTTTATGTAAGTATAGCATAGAATAGTGGTCACTAAAAGCTAAGAAAGGTAGGAGGTAGGAGCATAGAGGGAGGTTGGATAACATGTACCGAAACTTCGTTAAATGAGGGGAGTGTTTTCTGATGCTCTGCAGCACAGTAAGGTGACTATAGTTCCCAACAATTTATTATATATTTTATAAAGAACCAGAAGAAGCCGGGTGTGGTGGCGCACGCTTGTAATCCCAGTACTTTGGGAGGTGGAGACCGGGGGCTTAGCGCGGAGGTAGAACGCCCCTGTGTTCAATCCCCGGTACCACAAAAAAAAAAAAGAACCAGAAGAGAGGAGTTCAAAGCTTCCTGAGATAAGCAAATGTTTAAGGACAGGGAAATACTAATTACTCTGATTTGATCATTACACATTGTATACATACTATATGCATGCACCAAATTATTACACCATACTCCATAAATATCTACAACTATTATGTATCTATTAAAGATGATAGATAGAAGATAGGTAGATATACAGACAGACAGATAGAATGGAAGAGCCTCGTGCAATTTTTGGTTCAGTAAATAAAATGGCCCAGGGGCCACAGGGTTTGGTCAATAGTCTCTGCTTGACCAGTCACAGAAGCAGTAGAAGGGCCTTGTGAAGGACAGCTACAGTCTCAGCTCAGCACTAGAAGGCTCTGCTTTTACAGAGGATGGACAGAAGCAGTGAGCTCAGAGCATCGTTCACGCCCTTCTGGGTCCCTGGGAGGCAGCATCCAGGCCTGGCCATGTGCCCACTGTCTAAGGAAAAGCCACTTGAAGACACTGGGCTCCCTTACACCCAACTTAGCTGCACATTTTCATCTTTTTTATGTGTTTGGGATGTTACACTAATTGTGATGGATGTTCTCTTTGTGCTCACACTGAGGGGCGGATGATGAAGCCATAATGTAAGGTAATATGTCTATTAAAGATTTAAAATAACCCGCCTGCTGGATGATTCCTCACTCTACTGGCAGATTCAAGCTCCTTGGGAAGACGTTGGTGCTAAATTAGAAACAGTAATAGGGTGGGAGGCAAGGAGGGGGCTCCAGGGATAGTCTCCAATTTCTGGAGTACTGTCAAACAGATCTACCTTTTCTTCACTTAATTAAGGCATATCTATTGAGCACCTGCTACATTGACCCTGGCTTGGATACACATGGATGGTCAGTGACTTTGGGATCTCCCAATTTAGAGAAATATTCTGGATGTAGTAAACGAAGTGTTAGTACTTATGAGTCTTTCTTCTGATTCCCAGATCAATGTTAGAGCCCTGAAATATGGTTATGTCATTAGAAATGGCTCTTGGAGTTGTCTGGTCCCCAAATCCCAGAAGTAGATGAAACTTGGATTAATAGGACCCAGTGATCTCCTAGCCATGTCTATCTCTAGCAAAGCAGGAATCTTACGTTAAAAACAGACTATAGCTCTCCCTGTTCTGTGGTCTCTATTTTGCTAAAAAAGCAAGAATGGTAAGAGATATACATTCACCCCAGCCAGAACCTGGGGGCGGTCTGGCTATCGAAACCACAGGCTCACTCCAGAGGAGACAGGAGAGCATTGCAGGAGAGGACCAGCAGCCTAGGAATTAGTCCTAGCTCTACCGACCACCAGCCTTGGGGCTTTATGTGCTTCAAAATCCTCTGACCATCCATAAAAGTATAGCTTCTGCCTAACATAGTTCATCACCCACCAGCCCATTGCTCATTCCTGCCTCTGCTCCTCTCCTTACTCAGGTCCCCTGCCTGGAGTTCCTTTCTCCCCTCTGCCTCTAAAATCTTATTCGAATTTTCAGGTAGGCATGATGAATGAATGAAGATAGAGACAACATTCCACCTACTAGAACTAATGTCAATGACAAAATTATTACCATCAGCAATCAGAAATCAATAAGATATGATCTCCTGTCATAATATTTGAATGTGATTGCCAAGGAAATCAGCAGAATACTTGGTCCTGGCTCATCACAAGCCCTAACTGGCCCCCCACCCCTCATGCACCCAATGGGTCATATGAGGCAAATGTAGTAGTTTTAAAAAAATCCCAAGAATGCAACCCTATTTGGAAAGAAGCAAAATTCAAGTGTGATAGGTAGCCTAGGGCAAAAGTAAAGAAATGTTTTCTGAAAGAGAACATCCATCTACCACTGCAGTTAAATAATTATACCTACCATATTCTGAGTGCCTACTATGGTATAATGCTAACCCAGTTATGCAACTTCTAGTTGAGCCTCAAAATATCCTATGATATTATTAGCTGTATGTACAGAAGGAAACCAGGGCAAATTGATCCTAACCAAATGTCATATCTGCAGAGGCAGAAAAACTACTTAGACTCACTGTGTTTTTTTTTTTCAGGATTCCAGTCTAAATTAGGAAAATAGCCTGAAATACAAGGCATTTCCCATACACAAGGAAGATCTACCTTTAATCAGATGTGATGGTCTCTAACTTAGGATATTTTTACAAATCTCAGAAGAAAGACCCCAGGGCCCAGATTATTCTATGAACTTTCCCAGAGCTCCAGCTGAACTTTTGCATTGACTCTGAATCATCCGGGGGCTGAAAAAAAAATAGTAAGAAGAAAATGCCTTCCAGATGTGGCTCAGAGTGAAAACCAAAGACATCTCAATAAGATGGTAAAGATGTTAAGAAAAATTTACCACACGGCACCATGGCAGTCAGAGCTGCCCACACTGGGCACAAGCAAGGGGATGGGATGGGCATGTCACAATGACTGTAGACACCTATCACAGGGAAGAAGAAGAAATCTTTAGATGGACAAAGAAGGTGACCTAACTGAGGGAGTTGGGAGGGGGGTGGAAGGAAACACACTATAGCACATGATGTACATACACAAACCTATAAGACTCAATCACTATCCGGAGCATGAAAGGGAGGGAAGGGGGAGGGAATAGGGTGGGATTGGAGGGAGGGCTAAATGTGCAATGTGTGCATGTATGATGTTCATACCCTGACATATATCAAAATGTATAAATACAATGCACCAATAAATGAACATTAAAAAAAAGAAAGAAAGCATAACTGGAAAGAACAGAAACATAATTCAGTGGAGAACACAGCCCTAGGGTCAGATTTCCTGCACATGCTTCTGTCCACCGAATAACTTGATATCAACATGAATTCTAATTCCTTCCAAAGGGCTTAAAGACAATATACAAAAGAACAGCATGTGATTAAAACAGTGAATGCAGAACTAAGGGGACTGACAGGAGCCAAAACAATATCATCACAGAACTAATAATGATAACAGCCCAAACCAGAATAGACTTGGCTGAAATATTAAAGTCTTGAAAGTCCTGAGCGAGTGCAAAGGGAGGGAAAGGGAATGAAATGATGACTGATGAAGTCATAGATAGCAAGGGTGGCCAGAAATAATGCAACATATGGATAAAAATGATTTCTGAAATAGAGAACTTGAAAAAAGTAGACATAAATTATTCCAAGATATTTTAGAGCTAAATTTCTTTAAATGAAGGAAGGACTAGGAAAAAAAGGGCAAATTGAAAAAGCACACCCATTCATAGGAAGGACTTATACCAAGTGACTGCACCCAAGAGATATCCCGGTGTTATTATTGAGCTTAAAGGACAAAGAAAGAATTGTTTAAACATACCGGCAGAAAAAGCAAGTGTTCTCCAAAGAAGAAAAATCAGGCTGTCTTCGGACTTCTCCAGAGCAACATATCCAGCGCAGAAAATAAAAGGGTAATACCTTCAAATCCTGAGGGGCAAATGACCCAGGAATATTACAAGCAGCCAAAACTTCTAAAACACTGTCACCTTTGAGAACCAGCACCCACTCCACCTCTTCACCGTAGACTTCTCTGGCTACTCAAGCACATTTATCACACTCGTGTCTATCTCTTTTCTTCGGCCACCCTGTAAGCTCCAAGCTCTCTATGGCTTAGAGTGTACACATACTCTAGTGCTCAGGAAATAGTTTATTTAGTACAATGAAAATGCTCAAGAAACTGTAAAATCCCATACAAATGAAATCAACTGTTATGACTGGCTGCAAGCCAAATCTTTGCTTTTACTGTTTCTCTCTCTCTCTCTCTCTCTCTCTCTCTCTCTCTCTCTCTCTCTCTCTCTCTCTCTCTCTCTCTCTCTCTCTCTCTCTCTCTCTCTCTCTCTTCCTCTCTCTCTCTCTCTCCCTCTCTCTCTTTCTCTCTCTCTCTCATCTTTTATCTTGCTATTCTTCCTCTCATAATTCTTCCTTTCTAAGATGTGGAACTGGAAGAAAATCTATAAAGCAACAGCCCAGTTGGTTGTGTTTTGTTCTGTTTTATGCGCACACAAGCTAGTCATGCTCGAAAGGTTTAAGTGACTTGCTTAGTAAGGCCATAAGGCAAGTTCATGGCTAAAGAATTAAACACAAATCCTTCTATTCCTTGCATAAGATCATTTAATGAAGGATTCTGGACAGCCTACATGCAGGATATTTTCTTGGTAAAGATAATAACCATCTAAGTCAATTTTGGAGGCTGAGGTCAATATATTATATAAATGAGGCTATGCACTTTGATGATTTGCAAGATCTGACATCTCTGTGGTGATTGTTAAAAAAATTAAAATGCCTCTGGACCAGATGATAGAGAGTCACTGTCCCAGGTTTCTTGAGTATCTCCCCATCACCTGGACAGCTTCAAAGCTGTCCTCTAGGAGCTTCCAACTTCTCCAAGATCCAATAATGAAGGGGATCGTGCCTGGCACAGCAGAGGACCCATAGCCTGTGTCCATTCTGATTGGCAATTGCCCAGGCTACAGAGGTCATTAATACTGTGAATATTCTCCTACAGATGCATGATGGATGCTGGTGTAGATGTGGCTATGGACAGCTACATGGAGACAGGGCTGAGGAAAGAGGCAGAGTTAGACGTCAGTACCATTCTCTTCTCCCTAAACCTTTATGATCTTCTAGGTCTTGCCCTTGAGCATGAATGTGGATAAATTAGACTCCACTTCATCTGGGCGACAGATTAAGTGGCTCCTGGCTGGAACTCTGAATGGGCTCAGCTACCAGGCACTTCCATATTTTCTCTAGGAATCCAACAGTCAGTCCCCTGTCAGGGAACTTACATTGCAGGGAGTGTCAAAAAGCAGAAGATATTAAGACTCAACCCCAAAAGTTCTGTTACTGATCAATGAAAGTAAAAAGTACAGAAGATAGCTCAGGAGTGTGTAATCTTGTGCCCTCTCTGTCACACACACACAAACACACACACACACACACACACAGACACACACACACACACACACACACACACACACACACACTTGTGTGCCACAAATATCCTAGGTCTATCTATTCTAACAGCTTCAATTTATTTTTTTTAAATCCTTATTGCATTCCTTTCCTGGAAATAGTAAAGGGTAGGATAAAGGGTGGGATATGAATCTCTGGTAAATGAAGTTCTTTTTAAATGTTAAAAAGCTTGCAAGTTTGTTTCCAGACCCAGTAATTATAGCCAGGAAAGTAAATACTTTGTGGTGTGAGAGCTGGAGCTGTCCATATCAGGCTGACCAACATAGGTTCCCTGATCTCCAGATAATTCCAGCATGTGGTCCCATTCAAATCCAGAACCATGATGGAGGGAGTTGGTGGGGAAAGTTTATAACCCAGAGAAATAGTAAGCATGTTTGGGGAATGGTTCTAAACAAACATATACAGCAAGAGAGAGAGGAGCTAGGGACATTTACAGGGTCTGGGGACACAGGTAGGAGGAGACAACCTCTGTAACTACAACCTCATCTTGTAGCTATTCCTTCCAGACCTTCAGTACCTGGTCATTCAATTCAGTTTAGGAAGCCCACTTCCAGTGCCTATTTTGTGCATGGAAGTGCTGGGTGCTGTGAACATATGATTGATAACTGTGTCACAGTGTTTGGCATTGTTGAATTTAAATTTGCAAAAGACTATAGCTAGGGTCAAAATCTGATTGCCATTGAATTCTTGATTTATTTTATCTATCTTTCAGAGGAAATCAAAGGGGAACTCATTCTAGTTAGAGACAAAAAAGAGAAAGAGAATGAGAAAAAGAGGAAATGATAAGCTAAAGAGCAATAAACTTAAACAAGAATACTATGGCTGGAGAAAGAGTTGTGGTCCAACAGAGAAAGATAAGATGGACAAAGGTTGGATGAGGTGGTGGGTGGAGGCTAAGGAGCCCAGTCTGTCCTGGTAAGTAAGTCGATTATTAATTACCTTTTACCAAGCTTGGGACTCTTGGAGACCTGAGTGTAGAAGGCTGGACTAGCTTGTTCTGCCAAGTATGGAGGAAGAACATAACCACATGATATGGTAAGCTTCAATGTAGAGGAGCTTCAAAAGTCTTTTGGAGCCTCACCCTCCACATCTGTAAAATGGGGATCTATGTACTTGCTTACTCCATCCAACAGGGTCTTTCAAAGTACCAAGTGAGATAATGGATGCTCAGTCGACTGTTAAATACATGAGATGGTCTGATTACTGTCCTCAATTGCCTGAAACTATAAGAAAGATTAATTTCATTTAACAAGAGATCTCTTTGGAAATGTAAGTACATTTTACTGAACTAAAGAGATAAAGGTGATTCTTACTTTTTGTGGTAGTTATATTCTATAAAGTTTCCACAAAGCGTGAATGAGTGACTACTGAGCCATTACACCTAGGGGAAATACATCATTAGGTTCCTCTGATTACTTCATTTTTATTAACTGATCAATACATAGCCTTGTTTTATGTGTTTCTCTTTAAAGATATAGATATATATCTTTATGAATATGTAATGCATGTTTATACATACATATATAAAATATATATCTATAAAAATATGATGTGGATACATTTATAAATATATATAAGCATATTTATAAATATATGTTATATATTTATAAAGATACATGTCTACAGGTCTATATGTGTTATATATAATATATAAAATATGTATCATATATTTATAAAGATATATATGTCTATAACTACTCATGACCAACAACACTGTAACTCATGCATGAAAGTTTATCTAACACATATTTTTTTCCATAAGGCACATCTCAGCCTTACACTTAGGAGCACTAGACAGCCCTTTAGTGCGGTGCTTGGAGAGCGTTTAAAACAGCAATAATGCCCACAGAAGACACAAAAGTGCAGAAAACATGGCACTAAAGAGACCATGAAAAGATACTCATTTATGAGAGCTGAAGGATGATGGCCAAGCGTCCCCCTCTTTGCCTGCGCTGAGAAGGCTGTGTCAGACAACTCAAAAATCTCACCACTCTGTGTATGTCAGCAAATGGCTGTGAAAATGGAGTACGGATTTTGGGGTTACAAATAAAACTTATCAAGTAAGCAAATTTGCAAACACAGAGTCTATCAATAATGATGATCAACTGTATTCAGGAGTATTATTTCTAGGTAATCGTTGAAGCACTGAGGTTACAACAATGAACCAAAATAGACAAAAATAAAAAAAAAAAACTTCTCTTTCCAGGTATGGTGGTGAATGACTGTAATCACAGTACTTGGGAGGCTGAAACAGGAGAATTACGGGTTCGAGGCCAGCCTCAGCAACTTAGCAAGACCCCATTTCAAAACAAAAAATAGAAAATAGGACTGGGGGTATTGCTCGGTTGTAGAATGCCACTGAGTTCAATTTCCAGCACCCAAAAAAAAAAATCTTATAGAGCATGCAGTTAGGGAAGGGAAAAGGAAATAAATATAACAGACATGTCAATTGCTCTAGAAAAATCAGCAGAGTAAGGGGAGTAAAATTTTAAGTTGGGTTTTATGAGATGTTTGTACAAAAATTTGAAGGTGGGGAAGGGATGAAATTTGTCAATACCCAGAGGAGGAAGGCTCTGGGCGGAGGCAATAGTCAGTACAAGTGCATAAGGAGCAAGGACAAAGAGGCTGGTTTCAGTGGGGCTAGAGAAGATTGCGAGGAGGATAGTCATGGGACATCATATAATGTTAAGAAGTAACAGGGTCAAATTGTTAGCCTTGTAGGCATCATGAGTGCGTTGGCTCTTACCCGGAGTGAGATGGAGAGCCATTGCTGGGTTCGGAGCTTCTGAGCATAGGAATGGCTTGCTTGCTGTTGTATTAAGGAGAGACTGAAAAGGAATAGGTAGCAATGAAACAAAGAGGTCGTTGGGAGTCTATTACAAAACTCCAAGCAAGACCAAGGTGGTGACAGAAGAGTTGGTGAGAAGGGACCAAATGCTGTACATATTTCAAAGGAAGAACTAACATGATTTCATGATAGGCAGTATGTGGAACCAGGGAGGACACTCAAGTTTTTTAGCCTATCCAAATGGAAGGATGGAGATGCCATGAGCTTTGATGGAGAAAAGCATGGTGAAGATTTTGAGAAGGGGACACCACTGGACATGTTAAGCTTGCTGTTTCTGTTAGACATCACTGTTGGATAGGCAGTTGGATAGAGTCAGGAGTTCAGTGGTGAAAGCCATGCTAGAGAGGGAAGTTGTCAGCACATAGATGGAATTTAAAGCCAACAAGATGAGATCACTCAGGAAGTGAATATAATCCAGAAGAAACAAAGTCCAGGAACTGAGCCCTGAGGTATTCCAATGAGAGACAGAAAGAAGATATGGAAATAGAAAAGGAGATCAAAATATAACCAGCAAAGAAGGAACAAAACCAAGAGTGTGTGGTATTTAAGAAGCCAAGTTTCGAAAGTGTTTTCAGGAGTAGGGAATGAATAACTACGAAATGTTTACTGAAAGGTCAAATATTATCAGGTTTGAGGATTGATTATGGATTTAGCAACATTGAGGTCACTGTGACCTTAAACAAAAGTTGGTTTCAGTTGAGTGGCCATGGGCAAAATCTTGTTTGGCATGGAATTAAGAAAAAATAGGAAGACAAGAACTGAAGGCAGTGAGAGAGACAAATATTTTGAGGATTTTTGATATAAGGTAAAGCAGAGAAATGGGAGGGAAAGTGAGATCAAAAGGTTGTTTTAAAAAGACTTTATTTTTAAGGCAATTTTAGATTTGTAGCAAAACTGACCAGAAGGTACAGCAATATCCCATATATACCCCCATCCCTATATATGCACAGCCTCCCCATTATAAAATCCCCAACCAGAGTGGTACATTTGTTATAATCGATTAAACTACATCGATACATGTTTATCACCTAAAATCTACATTAGGGTTTACACTTGGTGTTGGACATGTGTCCACCATTATTGTATCATAAGGGGTAGCTTCACTGCCCTAAAAGTCCTCTATGTTCTATTGATTCAATTCTCTCCATAGAACCATTGATCGTTTTACCAGTTGTATAGTTTTGCCTTTTTAGGACGTCATATAGTTAGAATCCTATAGTAGATAGCCTTTTTGTCCTTCACTTAGCATTTAAAGTTTTCCTATATTTTCATGGCTCGATAGCTCATTTCTTTCCCACACTGAATGATATTCCCTTATCTGGATGTACCATAGTTTATCCATTCACTGACTGAAGGACCCTTCGGTTGGCTTAAAATTTTTTTTTTTTAAGATGAGAGAACAGTAGAGAGAAAACTATGGAGGACATAGGGGAAGAAGGAGAGAATTGCTGGAGCAATGTCCTTCAGTAGATGGCGGGGAGTGAAGCATGCAGTACAAGTGACCATGGAGGGACATGGAGAGCTCCTCTCCACTGACACTGGGAAGGGAGAGTTTGTGGGTGCAGATGCTGGTAGATGTGGTGGTGAGAACACATGGAAGTTCTCTTCCGATTGCTTCTGTTCTACCGGTGAAGTGGGAGGCAGTACTGTCAGCTGAGATTGATGAAGAAGGAATATGTGTTGAAGGTTTTAAGAGAGGCAAATATGCAGAGTGTAGTATAAATGCTGGGGAGCCCTGAGGTCCACCTTGAAGTCTGTGTATAACCCAACAGCGAACCTGTCATTGGCATGGCTATGTGCTTTTCTTTACTTAGGGTTGGCTGCATGGGTCTAAGTGGAGAGTTTGTTTACTTATTTAGGACCTTGGTTCTCCTAAAAGGATCTCAAAATATGGCAAAGAATTTGAGGGTATATATAGACAAGATAGTTAAAATGATTATAATAATGTGTTTTAAGCCTACCGTATAGAGTAGTATTGAGGGTTTATTGACAACAGAATACTACAGGGAATGAACTGGAAAGATAAAAGATAAGGTCTGAAAGTGGGTTAGATTAATAAGGGCAGGTGTGGGCACGGGACCAAGTGATGAAGTAGAATAGAGGAGCCTAATAGAGTATGGTTCATGTGAAGGGCAGGTGGGCCCATGTGAGCTGGCCCATGTGACAGCCTGGGGTCCTTCCTCAGGAGGGGAGAAGGGAACCAGGAGATGTGAGAGGGACACAGGTGCAGAGTAACTGCTTCAAGATGTCAGAGCTGAAAGGGACCTTTTGGACCAATAGTGTTCAGCTGTAATTACTCACACACCACCTAAAAGATTGCTACACGTTCTTGACAAGCTCTGTCGGTGTCTAACATTTTAGTAAATGCTATGCTAGCACTTAAAAGATTTATTCCCTTCAAAGAGATGGGACTGGGAGTTTTGTTACAGCAATGTCAGTTTACAAAATTCCTCCTATGGCCAAAAACCACCAGTGAACTATGATTAAAATTTATTTTTAGTGATCTACCACCTGACAGTTTGATTAGTTTCTTCTTCCCGGTAGCTGGAAGCAAAGAATTGGAAACCACCTGAATTGAAAAGGTGTGTGTGTGTGTGTGTGTGTACACACGCGCCCATGCATGCATGTGTGTGTGGAGTTTTGTTTATTTACTTTTAAATTTATTAGAATCATTCACTTTCACCATACCTGAGAGGAACACCAAAAGTCTTCAGCAAAAGTTATGAAGTGAATGTTAATTATATCCATTACTTTTTTTCCATTTAAAGGCAGATTATTCAGCACAAAATAGATAGCATTAGAAAATTTTTTAAAATTGTTTTCTATACCTCTTTGACAACACAATAATTTTCAATAAGCTGATTTTATCTCATCACATCTTTTAAATATCTATTTTTCTCACTATGGATCAAAGTCCTAAGAGTGAGACCAGAAACTTTGCAACTTCTAAAAGAAAACAGAGGACCAACTCTCTAACACAGAGGCACAGGCAGAGACTTCCTCAGTAACACCCCTAATGTTAAGGAAATAAAATTAAGAATTAAGAAGTAGATGGCATCAAATTACAAAGCTCTGCCGGGCACGGTGGCACAAGCTTGTAATCCCAGTACTTGGGAGGCTGAGACAGGAGGATCCGGGTTTGCAGCCAACCTCAGCTACTTAGTGAGACCCTCTGCAACTTAGTGAGACCCTGTTTAAAAATAAAGAATAAAAAATAGGACTGGGGGTGGAGCTCGGAGGTAGAATACCCCTGGGTTCAATCCCCAGTTCCAAAAAAAAAAAAAATAACAAAGGTCTGTGAAGCTAAGGAAACAAGCAAGAGCATGAAGAGAGAGTCTAAAGAATAGAGAAAATCTTTGCCAGCTACTCCTCTGACAGAGGATTAATATACAGAATACATAAAGAACTAAAAAAACCTTAACATCAAAAATAACCAAATATCCTAATCGATAAATGGGAAATTGAACTAATAGACATTCCTCAAAAGAAGAGATACAAATCAAGAATAAATATATGAAAAATGTTCAACATCCTGAGCATTCAAGGAAATGCAAATCAAAACTACACTGAGATTTCATCTCACTCCAGTGAGAATGGCAATCATCAAAAATACAAACAATAATAAATGCTTGCAAGGATGTAGGGAAAAGGAACTCTTACACACTGTTGTGAGACTGCAGATTAGTACAACCACTATGGACATAAGTATGGAGGTTCTCCAAATGTCTAGGAACGGAACCATCATATGACCCAGATGTACCACGTCTTGGTATCTTTTCAAAAGAATTAAAGTCAAAATACTATAGTGATGCATGCATATCCATGCTTATTGTAGCATAATTTACAACAACCAAGTTATGGAGCAAACTGAGATGTCTGTCAACAAGTAAAGAAAAAAATAAAATGTGGTATGCATACAAAGTGGAGTTTTACTCAGCTATAAAATAGAACAAAATTATGTCATTTTGCAGGACAATTGATAAAACTGGAGAACATCATGGTAAGTGAGATCAGCCAGACTCAGGAAATCAAGGGTAGCATGTTTTCTCTCGAACGTGGAAGCTAGAGAGAAAATAGGAACGAAAAGGGACCTCATGAAAATGAGGCGAGCCAGGCGTGGTGGCGCACGCTTGTAATCCCAGTACTTGGGAGTCTGAGACTGTAGGATCCGGGTTCGCGGCCAGCCTCAGCTATTTAGTGAGGCCCTCCGCAACTTAGTGAGACCCTGTTTCAAAAAAAGAACAAAAAATAGGGCTGGGGGTGTAGCTCGGAGGTAGAATGCCCTGGGTTCAATCCCCGGTACTGCAAAAAAAAAAAAAAAAGAAAAAGAAAAGAAAGAAAGAAAATGAGGAGAGAGACCAGTAGAGTAGCAAAAGGGAATTGAGAGAGCAAGAGGGGAAGGGAAAGGGGAGGTTCGAGGAAGGAGACAGCCCAAATAATGTTATGTGCATATATGAATGTATCATAGGAATTTATCCTTCACAATTACAATGCACCAATACAAATTTTAAAAAGAAAGATTTAGCACACTCCATGTGTGGGGAAATGTTGGCCACATAACCCGCTGTTGAGTGATCAGCCCTAACATACTTTCTGTCATCAATGTTTGACCTTATTTTTCTATTAAAAAGAATAAATTTCTATACATTTCAGGAATATAGTTAAAAATCACTGAGTAGTATATTGTGGAATTTATTCTTTTTTAGAGATGGAATAGTAAAAGTAGTCAAATCAAGATTAAGCTGATATAAAGCTAATATAGTCAATTTAATAATTTACAAAAACAATAAGAAATCTATATGCTGTTCCTTACTACTTAATTTGAAATAATGTGTTTGTTTGTTTTATGGTACCACAGATCGAAACTCAATGATGCTCCACCACTGAGCTAAATCCCAGCCCTTTTCATTTTATTTTAAGACAGGGTCTCACTAAATTATCCCGGCTGTGGCCTCAAACGTGGGATCCTCCTACCTCAGCCTCCTGAGTAGCCAGGATTATAGGCACACACTCAGCAGTCCAAAACTCCTAGTAGTCTTTTGCTAAATCTGGGTGATGCATGGATTGACTGTCTCTCGGCTTTGGAAAATCATTAAATAAGAATTATGCAGATAATTTCAGAAATAATGCCATTAATTTTGTAAGACATTATGATCAAGATTTCCCCATATATTTAGTGAAAAGGAAAAATATATAGTGGTTTTAAAAAAACACAAATTGGTGTTACAGCTAGAGTATCATTTTATTTTTTATTAATCAGAGTCAGAAAATATTCAGCATTTCATAAGAAGAAATAAACTGAGAACCGACTAACTGTCGTAAATATTTCATGATACAATTTGATAAAATACATCTTAACTAAATTATGGAATAGCATACACCGAATTTAAAAGAAATTAGGTAAAGCTTTATCCACACTCTGTATCTTTACTAGGCCTCAAAAACATTCCCATTACATTTAATAGAATCCGTGTCGCTAACCTGCACCGTCTCGCCTGTGCCAAGGCGCTTCTTTTTTTTTTTTTTCTAGATAATGACACTTCCCAGGGAAGAGTATTGAGAATAGCTGAACATAATTGCTTGTGATTAAATTTGTGAAAAAAGGGCCATTTTTAGCATTCAATATTTCTTCCCAATTCTCTTTTTGCTTTGCTCCTCGCATATTCTAGCACAACTGAAAAACATCTTTGACAATACCTGGGTCTTGGGAGAGGTGAGGTCATTAAATAGAATTGTCTTTCCTCCCACTGCCTGCGCCCTCCCGAGGGGGCTCCCACACTCCATGTCATCGCCAAGCTCCATCCCTAAAAGAGAAATATATAAAATATAAAATTAGTAAAGAGAGGACACCATCTGTGAGTTTCTAGTGCTTTGATGAATAGAGGAGATTCGACTCCCTCAAGGTTTTGACACCCTGGAGCAGTGTACCACAGTGACATTTGGGGAGGAGGAGGGCCTCGGTTTTGTAGAGTGGGCTTTACAAAGCTTCTGTGGACTGGCAGTGAGGAGGGAGGACCTGCAAGTTAGGCAAACCTACAAGATACCAGCAAGCTATGAGTGGAAGTGCAGGGCCTGGACATGGATTCCCTGAAAACCATTTGTCATCACTCCTGGAACCAGATGCTCAGAGTTTCTGAGGCCACAGCCTCACTGCACTCTTCAGAAAATGGATTTATAAGTGGTTCTGTCAGCCCAGCATGGGGATACGTGCCTGTAATCCCAGTGTTTGGAAGGCTGAGACGGGAGAATTGCAGGTTCAGGGATAGTCTCAGCAACTAAATGAGACTCTCAGCCACCGAGCAAGACCCTGTTACAAAAACAAAATGTGAAAAGGAATAGGGGTGTAACTTGGAGGCAGAATGCCCCTGAGTTCTATCCCCAGTAACACACACGCGCGCGCACACACACACACACACACACACACACACACATACACACACACATATAAAAAAAAGTGGTTTATGTCAAAGAGGGAGACATGAGGAATGGAGTCTGTAGACATAGGGATCCCAAGTCTTTGGAGTATGGCTGCAAAGGTGGCAGCTCACTAGCTGGTCTTTGGGGTGAACTAGAAGAGAGAGAGAGAGAGAGAGAGAGAGAGAGAACAAAGAAGGGAGAAGAACATCAGAGGAAGTTTGTGAAGGAGAAAAACACAAAAGGATGGAATTAAAAATTCAAAATTAGCATCCCAATTCCTTCTTCCTCCTGCTCAAGCACTAAGCAGAACGTGCCAGGATCAATGACAAGCACAGAGGAAATGAAAACGGTGTTCATTACCATCAAGAACCCCACAGGGAAAGACAACTGTCCCCGTGCTCCATCATGTGGGACCCCACGTCTCTTGTTGCTAACTACCAAGGTAGGGGGTATGGGTGCTGCCTTCCTCCAGCAACCCAGAGAGCACATGTATGGCTTTATTTTGCTTCATCTTGCCCAAGCAAACCAACATAGAATGTGCTCTCTTTTTAATGATAACATTTAATAATGACGATGTGCACATTATTAGTTAATCAGCTGTATGTCAAGAACCAATGCCTACCTCCTATCCCAACACTTCGGAATTCCTTACTGCTGTGATGGAGACAGGGAGGTCTGGCTGAGATGCCAGCTATGTCATAAAGAGCCCTGGGCATCACATCCAAGTCCCTGAGGCTCACAGGGGGCACATGCCATGATTTGATTGTATCCCCCAAAAGTTCCTGTGTTGGAAACTTAACCCCCAATTTCATGTTCATATTTGGAGGAAGCTGGGATTAGATGAGGTCACAAAGGTGGGGCCTCATGATGGCATTACTGAAGAGAGATCTGAGCTGGCACACTTGCTCTGTCTTGCCATGAGATGCCCTCCGCCATGTTATGATGCCACCAGATGCGAAGCTGATACCAGCACCATGTTCTTGGGCTTCACAGTCTCCAGTATTGTGAGCCAAATGAATTTCTATTCTTTATAAATTACCTGGTTTCAGGTACTTTGTCATAACAGTATAAAATGGATTAAAAGAGGGCAATTTGTCTCTCATTGTGCCAGGGCCATGGTCCTTTTGCAGAGAAGCCCCAAGCACACTGGCCAGCATGGATCTATCTTTTTCTCTTAAAATGGGACTATGAAAGACATTTTGCACTTAACTGCAAGGTAAGGTTCTGAAAGTAGAGAGTCAGGGGACAGGAAGAGGTAACATCAGCATCACATAATCTCAACCAAGGAGAAGCTGCAAGAAGCTCCAGCCAGTCACATTAAGGGATGGGCAGGGAGCTAGTCTTTCCATGACTGTCATAATCGAGTCAGTGCAGAGTTTAGTAAGCCCTAGAGCCCAGCAGTCTGTGAGACTGCACTCTGAACTCACTGTGCTCCCAGCTCTCTGGCTCTGTGAGGACCAAGACACTTAGTCACTGACCTCACGCTCCAATGAGTCCAATGGCCACCTTACCGTAGGCACATGCCCCACTTGACTCTGATATGTGTGTGCCAGACAATGTGCCTCTTCACACCTGCGTATGGGACTAATAGAAGGTAATGTGTTAGCAGGCATTCGTGTTTGTGAGAGGCCATGCTGGCACATGCACACAACAGATGTGGTTGTGCATCTGTGTATTTATACCTTTGTGTGTCTTCATGCTCATGTGACTAAGTGTAACTGTGTGCGTTCTTGTACCAATGGCTGTGAATGAGGTATATGCATGTCCTTGTATGTGTGCATGCATGCATAAATGTGTTCATGCGTGTGTCCACCCGTGGGTGCTGTGAAGTCCTTCAGCCTACATGATAAATGGACCTCACATGCTATCTACTTATCTAGATCTACTCATCAAGGTTGCTGTTAAGAGATAATTTTGCATCTGTGCCTGAGAACAAAAGCACTCCTGGGCCATCACTTGATAATCCCTCCCCTACTGTGAGCACTTAGCCCTCTCCTTTTCACCGATTCACAACACACCAATCCCGCCTGTCCTTCACTGGGCAATAGCCCAGGGAGGCTCTCTGGCTCTCAGATCCACTGTGCAGCTGTCTCTCTCTCTCTTCACAAGAGCTTTTCATCTCCCAAATCATCTAATTAGCCTCAGAAGAGACACTGAAGCCTCTCACTTCTTCTGCTCTCCACTCCTCTCATGCTCAGCCATGTTCTTTCTCAGGTGAGCTGCGGCTTACACCCCACACCTATGGGAGCAGGTGTGGGCTTCGGAAGTTCATGCAATGGACCTGCACTGTCGAGCCAGGTGTGGAGGGACCAGCATCAGGGCGAGCCCCATAAATGCTACTCTCTTGATGAGAGGGACAACTTATTTTAAGAAAGGAAGAGGAGTTGGATTCCCTAATTGGAAGCAAGTTGGACAAGTAGAAGTAGGTGTGCCCTGCTGGCGCTGTTTGCATCTGCAAAGCTTCACTAAAGCCCTGCTTGGGCACAGCCACACTCACTAGTTTTGCATTACCCATGGGAGGAAATGTGAACTCCCCCAGGCCTTCTGTGTGGGAGTTAAGAGGAAGGTAAACAAGAGTTCAAAGCCATATACAGTTAGAAATGTGTAAAAAGAGCTGATGAATGTATGGGGTGATGGGCATGCTAATTACCCTGATTTGATCATTCCACGGTGTATACAAGGACCTAAACATAGAATTATAGTTCATCAATTGGGACAATTGTTATGTTAGTTAAAAATAAAGTAAAACAAAAAAAGAATTGCGCAACAGGGAGTCTTGCAAACTCTTGGGACAGAAGAGGGCAGGGCGGAGTTGGTGCATAGAGGAGTAGCATTTGGGGTTTGATGCGAGCACACAGTGAAACTGGGCTTTTCAACCAAACATTAAGAAATGAAGCTCATGCTTCTCAACACAGAGTCACATGCTTCTAGGAGAAGCCCCTGCAATGACAGCCCTTCCTCGTGTTATACATTATGTCAGGCTGCTGGGGAAAGGTCACCTGGCTGCTACCCATGAGGAGAGACAGGGAGCATGTGATTGGCTGCCCTGGAACCTATGGTTCTGATACTTGAATGTGCCCAGCCTTCAAATGGGTGCTTGTTAAGATGCAAATTCCCAGGCTCACCTCCAGACACTGAGGGGCAAGGAAGTATTTGAACAGAAGAAAGGAAAATACAAGAGGGCTGATGGTTTCATGACAATAGAATACCAAAGTAACTGAAAGATCAATAGGTCAAACAAGGTATCAGCATTCTCCAGGGCGATTCAGAAAAAGGTGATACATGGATCACACTTGGAAAAATTCGGCCTTTTAGCAGAGAAGAAGAGAGGATTCAATAATAGCATCCACGATGGGGTGGCAGAGAACTGGGTCTGGACCATAAATGGACAGCAAGGGCTCACATCAGGGCTGTGAAGGAAAGGGATAAGGATTCTGATCAGAATTTGTATCCTACGTCAAAAGAAGCTGCAGCAAACCAGGCATGGTGGTGCACACCTGTAATCCCAGTACTTGGGAGACTGAGACAGGAGGATTGCAGGTTCAAGGCCAGCCTCAGCAACTTAGCAAGACCCTCAGCAACTTAAGGAGAACCTGTATCAAAATAAAAAGTGTTGGGAGTGTAATTAAGAGATAGAATGTCCTTGGGTTCAAGGAGGAGGAGGAGGAGGAGGAGGGAGAGCATTGGACAAGACTCCTCAGTCTTCACCAGAGGTGCCTGTCAGTCTTGGTTCTGGCAACCAGGTTCCCTGGGATATGAGGCCTTAGTTTTACTCATCTGGAAAATGAAAACACCAGTTCTGACATTTGGGAATTCTGCTGTAGGATACAGTCCCCTCTTGTGTTTTCTTTTCTCCTGGTTCAAATACCTCCTTCCCTCCCCTGTCTGGGGCTTCTGGGATTGGGAGAGGATTGGAGAAACCCATTCTCTGGCTGGTTTCCTCCATTGCCAAGCTCTCCTTTGTTCACTGTGTGGTCTCAAGTAAAGCAGATGTGAGCAGGTTGTGGGTGGCCTTGAATCCACAGCCTGAGGTCAGCCCTCCAGGGGCTGAAAGGCTGAGTCATAAGATAAACTCAAATAAGAGACAACTTCAGTGGTGATTTCTTTGTGCTCCAAGCATCAGGAACCCCAGCAAAAGGCAATTATATATTTGTGGGAAATTGAAAGACACCAAGAGGCCCAATTCAACCAACCTCTTACCTGAACTTCCACTGTTAGAGTTATGTGTCTTTCAATTAAGGCCTCATGTCAGTGCAAAATGACCAGACTACTATGGGTAGCTCATTTTAAACCAGTGACACCTTCAAATATATTACTTAATATTTCATATGCATTCATATAAGGCCCCCTTTTTATACTTTTATTGGTGCATTGTAGTCTCACATCACAATATAGTTCAGAGTGATAGTGACATACATGCACTCAGCATTTGGTGAGCTTCCCATCCGCTCTTTCTCCACTCCCTCCCCTTCCCATACATGATATTGAGATCGGCATTGGTAATTTCATATATGTACATAATGTCAGTGGAAGTGCTTCCTTCATTAATTCTCCCTCCCCACCATCACCACCCTCCCTTAGACCCCCTCCATCACTCCAGTAGGATTTCTCCTCCAGTATCTGAAGTCCTTCTTGTGTCTCAATTACTCCCTAGTTCTACATATGAGAGAAAACACATGGCCCTTCACTTTCTGTGACTGGCTAATCTCACTTAGCATAATGTTCTCCAGGTCCAACCATTTTCCTGAAAATGACATAATTTTGTTCTTCTTTATTGCTGAGTAGAATTCCATTGTGTTAAGAACCTACATATGAGAGACAGATAGAAACAGACACTAAGAGAGAGAAAGACAGACAGAAATAGAGAGAAATAGTAAAAGAAAAGAAATACAAAAGAGTAAAAGAAGCAGAGGTCCTGCTGTGCAAAATAAAGACCACATGACCGTGTGCAGTTGCTGGAGAAGTACTGTACTCTTGACTCTAAGCTTCTTTGAAGGAAAAACACAAGTGGAAATAAGGTCACTTACAACATAATTAGTTTAAGATGTTAGTAAGCATACTCTCCAAGAACTAGAGAATTCCTTAAACAACTGCTTGTCAAGCACTTATTACAGGCTACCTGTACCTGTGTGAGGGCCCACAAGGATCCAGAGTGTGGAACACAGCCAGGCATCAATAGGCTTAGTGGTAGAACAAACACTGACAGACTTGGATAGTGAAGCATGTTATAAAAGATGCCATGCAGTTGTAAGCCAAAGAATCTAGCAACTCTTTTCCTAAACTGCTTTGCCTCCTAAGATTTGAAGTGATGGGAGGTATATTAAAACAAAAACATGTTCTTGACATTGCTGAGGATCTAATGAAAGACAGATATTTGATTAAAAATAAAGAAAAAAGGAAAAACAAGCAAATACAAGAGCTCTTAAATGCTCTGGAAATGGAGCCAGGACAGTGCCTGGGTGGTCAGGGGAGGCTCCTGCAGAAGGCTGGACTTCATCTGGGTCCTGTAAAGTCACATTGGCTGATGGGCTGGGAGGAGGTCTTTGAAGTTAGGAAAATTCAAAGGAGCTTCCAGCGATCCTGATGAGACCAGTCAGGCTGGAGAGACGGTATTTTGAGCATGGCCATCCCCTGGTGAGAGCTTTTCAGGTCTTACCTAAACCAAATGATGGAGAGACCTTTTCTGGCCTAGTCTCCCTGGCGGCAGAGATGATCCCAATCCACAGATAATTTAATTAATCAGAATTGATTAAGCACCTGTAGTGCGCCAGGCATCGTACTGTGGGGGACATGATGGCAAGGAGAAGAGACTCTTGCCCCACCTGGTCTGTCCACTTACTTGTCCTTGGTGGGAGAGTCCTAGTCACCCAGGGACAATCACAGCCAGGTCCTCTCCATGGTGGAGAAAAATGGTGTGTGTCCAGAGAGCCCAGGTCCACGACTTACAGTCTGAGCTGAGGATCCACTGGGAGAATACATCATTTTATTTTTTTAAATGAACATACTCTCGTATAGGCTGAAGCAAAATGATTTCTACAATTACGGGCTTTACAACTTCCAAGAAAATTGGGACAGAAAAGGAAACCACTTCTTTTACCTACAATCAGGAGCTAAACACAGTGCAGTGTGGCTCTTCAATTGTCTAACTGCATAGACTTTTTCCCACTCAATGTATTTGAGCAAACCTATGCACACATTTATTTCTCCTTTGTGGGGTGTTCCTTCACATCTCTGTCTTTCATTAGGTTACAGAGTCCTCAAGAGTGGCAAGAGTATATTTTAGTCCCAGTGTCTGCCACTGCTGAAAATTTTAGGAGATAAAACACTAGATTCCAGTCCTATTCTTCTCTCATCTTTTGGCTACATAGCTTTTTTTTTTGGTAGTGAATATCAAACCTAGGGGTATTCTACCTCCAAGCTACACCCACCAGCCCTTTTTATTTTTTTATTTTGAAACAAGGTCTCTCTAAGTTGCTGAGACTGGCCTCGAATCTACAGTCCTCCTGTCTTAGCCTTCCAAGTATTGGAATTGTAGGTGTGTAGTACCATGCCCAGCTTGGACAAGTTATTTTAACTCTCTGGGCTCCAACATTCTCCTCTACACAAGAGAGTTGAAGAGATCAGCTCTAATAATGGTAATGACTACCATTCCTTGAACTCATACAACCATAAAGAACTCATACAACCTTGAACTCATACAACTCATAAAGTGTGCCAACCACTTTATATAGGTTCATCCTAAGTATCACAGGGGCACTGAGAAGATGTGTCTCTGTTTTCAAATGAGGATTCTGAATATCAGAAGGTTAAGTAACTTGCCAGAGTCGCACAAAGATTAAGTGGTGGAGGCAGAACTGCCTGACCCACTCTTTCCTTTATTCCACACAGCCTCAGATCTTCCCTCTGGCTCCACATTTCCAAGGTCCCATACTTTCCCAACTCAGCCTCCCTCAGAGCCCCGCCACCTCCACAGACAGGAAAGCAAGGGCAGTCGGCCAGAGCAGGAAGTTCACATGTTAAAGGTCAGAAGTCAACTTTCCATGGTCGGAGCCAGCTCTCTGGGATTTCAGAAGGAAATGGTTTCTGGATTTTCCCAGATGAGAGCTAAAATATTCCCATCTCCCTTCTTTTTTTATACTTTTATTGGTACATTGTAATTATACATCACACTGGGGTATAGAGTGATAAGAGTATTCATGCACACACCATTTGGACATTTCTCCCTGGATTCCATCCACCTCCCACCCTTTCTCCATACATGTCTTTGAGATTAGCATTGGTAATTTAATATACATACATTGCATTATTTCAACTGTTACCTTCTTTATGTCTCTATCGCCCTTCCTCCCTCCTCCATATTCCCTTCTTTTCTCCTGCACCACATTCACTAGCTCCTATCCTCTTCCTTAATCCTCCAAGTTGGTCAAATCCAACTCGAAGCGTGTGCACTGTTAGGAGAAGATGATGAAAAATAAAAATTATTGCTCTTCTTGCACTTAAATTTTAATCCACATCTGGAGATGCAGTCATGGTACACAAACACATACATATATAACGAGCTCGCAGACATACACACACACACACACACACACACACACACACACACGCATTCCCACAGAGGATTGCAATAGGAGTTGCAGTGTGAAAGAGCTTTTGACTTTTTAATTTATTTTTCCTAATATGGTGACCATCTGAAACAAAATTCAAAACAAATGGTCCAACACATGGTAGTTATTCAGTCTTACAGCACAGGGACAGGACTGATTACAATCAAGACATTCCAAAAAACTATGGCCATGTGGTTCTTCGAATGTGGGAGAGTTGTTTTCTGTGTGACCTTGCTCTGCCCCTCTGCACAGTTCAGAACCTGAAGGAGACACCCCAAGGGCAGGCTTTTCCCTTCCCGAGGCCACAATTGGGCCAAGCATGGGGGTAGTTTGAAGGTGACTGTTCTACAAACTGGAATCTAGCCTGAGAACTGATGTTTGTCCCTTCCTTTTGACAAAGAAACCACTTTGGCTACCCCAGGATGATTTTCTCTACTCTGCCAAGAAGAAAAGTCGTCTTAGGAGAGGAGTGGATTTCCAGCAAGTTTACTTGTTTCTCTGGGGCAAGGCACCACTGGCATTAGAGGCTGGAGTGACCCTGGGCACAAACAAGGAATAAAGGCAGCAGAGGCGTGAGATGCTATGGATCAGACAGTAAGAACGCAAGTGTGTGTGACTGTGCTTGCGGGGACAGAGAGGGCCGTCAATGCAAGCTGGAGGATGAATGGTTTTGGAAGCCAGGCCCATGGCCCACATCAAGCACCATGCTTGGCAAGATAAAAGCATATTTGATGCCTGAAAGGTCCAGCTTGATTTTTGGACAGGGACGAGGGAAGCTCTCAGGGCGTTTAGAAGTGGATTTTCATGTGGTTGATGGAACCATCAACAAGCTCTTTAGCATCTGGGTGGGCTGACTCTGCCTAGTTGCTTTAGAAGAAGAGAAAATGAAATGTAAGTTCATAGAGACTTGGTCTCTCTTTCAAGGAGCACCCTGGCAAAGGAGAAAGGTGAACTTTTAAGTCAGATAAAATGTCCATATCCCAGTTCTGCCATTTACTAGTTATGTAAACTTGAACAACATACTTGACTTCTATGAGTGTAGGTTTTCCCATTTGTTAAATGGTTAACTAATACTTCCTTCCCAGAGTGTTCAAGAAGTCTAAATGGGCAATATATAAGAAAGGCTCACCTGAAACAGGGCCATTAGAAGATGTTCAATAAATGTGAGAGCTATAAAAGAGACTATGAGAAACTCTCCATTCAAAAACAACTAGCCAGCCAGATGTGATGGCTCTAATTCCAGTACTTGGGAGGCTGAGTCAGGAGAATCACAAGTTCGAGGACAGCCTCAGCAATGTTACAAGATTCTCAGCAACCCAGCATGACCCTGCTTCAAAACAAAAAATAAAAAAGAGTAGGGGTATAGCTCAGAGGTAGAACACCCTTGGGGTCAATCCCCAGTACCACAAAAAACTAGATCACCACAGAAATCCTCAATGGTGAAGGTCTGAAATCTTTTCTTGAATAATCAGGAACAAGACAAGGGGTCAATCCCCAGTACCACAAAAAACTAGATCACCACAGAAATCCTCAATGGTGAAGGTCTGAAATCTTTTCTTGAATAATCAGGAACAAGACAAGGGTTCCTGCTTTTGCTACTTCTGTTCAACACAATACTAGAAGTCTTGACCAGATCAATGAGGCAAGAAAACAAAATAAAAGGTATCCAGATTGGATAAAAGTAAAATTATCTTTGTCCATAGATAATATAGCCGTATATGTGGAAAAGCTTAAAGGTTCCACACATTTAAAAAACTCTTAGAACTAATAGAAAAAGTTAGCAAAATTGCAGGATAAAAAAATCAACACACAAAAATCAGTTGCATTTGTTTCTATACACTAACAATTCAAAAAGGATGCTAAAAAAACAATTCCATTTATGAAAGCACCAAAGATAAATAAATAAATAAATAAATAAATAAATAAAATACTTATGAAAAAATCTCAACCAAGAAGATGAAAGACCTGAACACTAAAAACCACAAAACATTGCTGAAAGAAATTAAAGAGTACACCAGTGAATAAATATCCCATGTTGATGGATTGGAACATTTAACGAAGTTAAGGCATCAATAGTACCTAATAACATCTACAGCCTCAAAAAATTTTTTCTTTCAAAATCCCAACAACATTTTTGCAGAAATAGAAAAATTCATCCTAAAATTCATATAGGATCTCAAAGGACTTCTAATAGTAAAATAGAGATCCCTGAAATAACTTCTGACATATATGGCCAGATGACTTTCAACAAAGGAGTGAAAGGGCAGTTTTTCCAACAAATAATGTTAGGAAAAAAGGCTATATGCAAGTAAAAGAATAAAGTTGGGCTACAACCTGATACCATATATAAAAATAACTCAAAATGGAACAAATAGTAAAAGCTAAATCTATAGAACTCTTAGTAGAAAACATACAGGAAAAGTTTCTTGACATTGGATATGGCAATGATTCAATGACTACTTGAATATGATATCAAAGGCACAGAAAACAGAAGAAAAATAAGTAAATTGGACGCCATCAAAATTTAAACCTTCTGTGCATCAAAAGACACTATCAATAGAGTTGGAAGGCAACCCCATGGTATGGGAGAAAATATTTTCAAATCATATATCTAATAAGGAGTTAATATTAAAAAAATATAAAGAACTCCTATAGCTCAACAGCAGCCAGAAACAAATAATTCAATTAAAAAAAATAGCAAGGCATGGTGATGCACTCCTGTAATTCCAGCTACTGGGGAGGCTAAGGCAGGAAGATAACAAGTTTGAAGCCAGTCTTGGCAACTTAACAAGACCCATCTCAAAATAAATTTTAAAAAGGGATGGGAATATAACTCAGGGGTAAAGTATGCCTAGGTTCAATCCCAGTAGTACAAAAAACATTTTTTTGCAAATAATTGAATAGAAATTTCTTCAAAGACATATACAAATGACCAATAAGTAAATAAAAATAAAAAATGCTCAATGTCACTAACCATTACAGAAATGTAAATCAAAACCACAATGCTGCTGGGTGTGGTGGTGCACGCTTGTAATCCCAGTACTTCGGAGGCCAAGACAGGAGGATCGCAGGTTCGCAGCCAGCCTTAGCTACTTAGTGAGGCATCTGCAACTTAGTGAGACCCTGCTTCAAAATAAAGAATAAAAAATAGGACTGGAGGTGTAGCTCAGAGGTAGAATAGCCCTGGGTTCAATCCACAGTACCAAAAAAAAAAACCCACAATGCTACCACCACACATTCATTATGATGGCTACTATCAAAAGGAAATAAATAAGAATAAATGAAGAAGTAAATAAATAAATTGTAATGAGAATGTGGAGAAATTGGAACCCTTGTGCAGTGTTGGTGGAAATGTGAAATTAGTACAAACATTATGGCAGTTTCTCAAAAAAATTAAAAATAGAATTACCTAATGATCCAGCAATTCTATATCCAAAAGAATGGAAAGCAGGGTCTTGCAGAGATGTTTACACATTCATGCTCATAGCAGCACTATTCGCAATAGCCAAAAGGTGGAACCACCTCAAATGTCCATCAGTGGAAGAGTGGATAAGCAAAATGTAATCTACACAATGGAATATTACTCAGCCTTAAAAAGGAAAAAATCCTGTCACATGTTACAACACATTTGAAATTTAAGGACATTATTTTAAGTGCAATAAACCAGTCTTAAAAAGACAAATACTGTATGGTTCCATTTAGGTGAAGGATCTAGGGATAGTCAAATTCATAGAGGCATGAAATAGAATGGAAGTTGCAAAAAGAGGGGGGAGGGGAAAATGGGGAGATAATGTTTAATAGGTGCAGAGTTTCAGTTTTGAAAGATGAGAGAGTTCTGGAGGATGAAGGTCACAGAGCAATGCAAATGCAGAGACATTAAGCCACTGAACTGTGCGCTTAAAAATGGCAATGATAGCAAAGTTTATGTTATGTCTATTTCACCACAATTGAATAAAAAATAAAACAAGCCATCAAAGCAAACAAATTTAATCCAGACACCAAATACGATGGGAGATTAGGGAATGGAGAGAGGTTTAGGAAGTGGAGTGGTCAGTCAGAAAGGGCTCTATGAATGGTTTGGGGAAGGGGATGAGGAGATAAGGGGATATTCCAACAGACAGAGCAGCATGAGCAGGGGGATGAGAATGAGCATGGCAGATAGGAGCAGTACCAGGGCCAGCACTAACATATGAAGCAGAGGTGTCGAGTCAGAAACAACGAGAGGGTGGGAACATGGAATCGGAGTGCAGGTAGCCTTGAACACCTGGTGGCAGCAGTGTTGAACCAGGACTGCCTTGTGTGAGTGACAAGGAACCCAAGGAAAGATGACAGCCTGTGTGTTCAGGGCCTTTCATCACACCAAGAAGAGAGGAGGGAGACAGGGGCCAGGAAAACAGTGGGAAACGGGGCAGACTTGACATCTAAGGTGGAATTTGTTTTAACATCTGTCTCTGTCACCATTCCCATTGATGTAACCCAAAAACAACTGACCACACAACTTAGAGGAAGGAAGATGTATTTGCTCACAGCTTTTGTAGATTCCAGGGTTTAGTTCATGTCAGGCTGGGTCTGCAGAGCTCAGGGCAAAGTGACAGGAAGTGGAGAAAGGGAAAGAGCAAAACTTTGCTCTCACATTATGGAGGCCAGAAGCAAAAGAGAGAGCAAGGGAAGGAGGGACCATATATAATTTCTAAGGCCACATCCCCAAGGACCCACCTCCTCCAGCCACATCCCACTGACCTAGGTTACCACCCAGTAAATCCATTACAATGGTTTTATCCTCCAATGAGATTACAACCCTCATGACTTAATTATATCAACTCTGAACATTAAAACATGAGCTCTTCAGGGGACAGCCTATATCTAACCATCACAACATACTTCTCTTCTATAAAGTACCACTATTTCAGTAATTATAATGAAATGAAATAGATATATTTTATATATGAGCAAAAAAATTGGACTTACCAAATAAAAATTATTAAATCTCCCAGTTTTCATTCTGTTTTACTAATTTAAATTATAATCGCAAAGATTGCCAGCGGTCCTGCAGAATGACAGATGGAAGTGGCACAAGTTATGATTCTGTGCTGTCATTTATTAGTTTTTATCAGCTATTTAAACACAGTATGATGCGCTATCTCCTGACTGTGCACCAAAGCAAGTTTCAAGGGTTTGTAACTGTTGCATATTCACTCTGGAAACAAACAGCTGTACTCAGTCCACATGTGTCAGGGTTGACTATATAACTGGGAATTCTACAAATTAACTTCCAGATGGAGTACAATGTTTTTCGAAAGATAAAGCAATAAAGATGTGCTAATTCGCAGCTCACATATATATCATTAAACTCAACAGTACTTGGCAGCAATTATTTAGAATGTTGGGGAAAAGAGTATATTTTAGCATATGTTGGTTGGAATTGCCAGTGCGTGGCAATAACAAAAAGTTGACCAACTTCTAGTAATGTTATTATTGTTTTTAAATCCTCTGCAGACAACACACTCCATTACTGCCTATCCCCAAGTGAAGACCACAGCCACCATCTACCACACCCTTGCGGAACCTCTCAAGGGGAAATTATAGACAATGAAGAAGAGGACTGAGTTGTAGTACCCTACTTCCATCATGCAAAGCAACTTAGTTATACCTTGTACCCTTTGGTTATGACCATGCTCTACTGGCCTTGGTTAGGAGCTCCTTCCTTCTGGAGTTACTTCCACTTGGCATCCTGTCAGTTTGTTCAGCATCCAAGCACATGCTTTTCTGCCTAAATCTTGGGCTAACAGCAACAGCAGGAAAACACACATCAAGTTCATCTGTTGATGCTTCAATTTTCAAAGCTAATGGTTTATTTAACTAGCAGGTTATTGCTTGATTACAAGCCACTAATAGGCAGAGGTTGTGTTTGGATTTCATAAATTGAATTTCACAATGTTTGCATTTCTAAACAATGTGTCAAGTTCAGCACACTCACACACAAACCTTTCTAATCAAGACATAAGGAATAAATGTTTATTTATAAATAAAACTGGAATCAGATTTTAGATGAGAAGAACAACTGCACATACATTCCCTTTGTAAATGTTTACTAAGGGTATGATGCACTGAGGGATAGAGATGCAAAATAGATGATCTCGGTGAACATTTTCACTGCTGTAATCCAAAATAACTGACCATACAACTTAGAGCAAGGAAGATTTATTTGCTCACAGTTTTTGAAGATTTAGAGGTTCAGTCGATTTAGAAGTTCAGTCCATGTCAGGCTGGGTCTGCGGAGCCCAGGGCATGGCGATGGGAAGTGGAGAGAGGGAGAGAGCAGTAGGCTCTGCTTTCACATCGTGGAGGCTGGAAGCAGAGAAAGAGAGAGAGCACAGGGGCAGGAGAGGACCTTGTAAAATCCCCAAAGTCACACACCCAAGATCCCCCCCTCCTTATCAACCACTTCCAACATTGCCACCTTGTATCCGTGAGGGCTAGGGAGACATTCTAAATCCAAACCATCTCAACACCAAAACTACAGCATGTCTGAGCCAGCTTAGCACCTTTGAGAACTCTTACATGTGTCTTGTAATAGTACCTATGGCTCTTCCCCAGGAAGAGGAAGTACACCAGCCTACCTGGCTGTGTTTCATGGTCATTTACATGCCTCTGATCCCCATCCCCCTGACTGCTGTCATCCCTCCAGACTGATGATTAACATGGATTTTTTTTTTATACTGGAGATTGAAACAGGGGCATTCTACCTCCAAGCTACAGCCCCAGCCATATATATATATATATATGTATATATTTATATGCATGTATACAATTTTGAAACAGGGTCTCACTAAGCTGCTGAGGGTCTTACTAAGTTGCTAAGGCTGGTCTCGAACTTGTGATCCTCCTGTCTCAACATGGATTATTTTTTAATTCCAATTTGATGTCCAACTCAGATTTTCAGAGCTTCCTACTTATATTATCTGTAAAGTACAAGCCTGTCTGGCCCCAAGACGTGTTCCAAGACCCCACAACTGGAAGCTGTGCCATGAGCCCCAGTTATGAAGATGAATCTAGACATGTCAGCATGCCACACACAAAGATGTATGAAAGTACACTGGGTGGTGATTCAGAGAGAGTGTAGTCAATCATTCAGTAAGTTTATTCCATCAAAATTTAGCAAACACTTACTGGGCATCTAATATGTGCCAGGCAATATACTAAGTTCTAAAGATGTGGTAATAGAACAAATACAGACAAGATTCCCATCCTCTGGATATATCATTCTTGGAAGAAGTCAGATATTGAAGGGATGACTATATAAGTATTTTGTTACCAAACCAAAGATATAAGCTATAATGAAACCACGAAATAAGAGAATTTAATTTAAATTGGGGCTGGGGGACAGAAAGTTCTCTCAAAGGAAATAATATCTAACCTGAGATGTGAAGCTTGACTAGGAATATAGCATGTGGAAATGATAGAGCAAAGGGAACAGCAGAGGCCTGAAAGGGGCATATGACACAGGGGGAGACATAGAGAAATTCCACCATGGATGGAGATGGAGATCAAGATTGGGAGAATAGTTCTGGATGATGCTAAAGAAGTAAGCTGACAATGGAGGTAATACTTGATCAGGTCTTGAATGACACATAGTTTTGTTAGTAAGATAAAGGAAGAAGATTATTTCAAAATTAAAAGCTGCTTATACACAGGTATGTGTGCATATAATGCTCTGTGTCATGTCTTGGTAATAGCAGGTGGTTTGGTATCAATGTTCGGTGCAGAGGAGGAGATCAGAGCTACCTAGGGAACCGATTATGAAAGGTCTTAATACTCATGTTCTCAAGTTTGATTTTGTAGTGAGTGATGAGGGAAGGGGCACTGAAGGGCATCCATTAGGGAAAATTCATAAATGAACTTATGCTTCAGGAAATCGCCACTAGAGGCAGCAGAGAGTGCAGATTGAAGCCAGGTTAAAAGTCTGTTGCGATATCTAGGAGGAAAATGGTGGGTGCCGATTAAATGGCTCTCTCTGGATAGAAGGGATGAGGTGAGAAGACAAGGATGATGCTCAGGGTCCAGACTCGAGTGACTGAGTTGAGGCTGTGGTCTTGCATTGGGAGAACATATACTGAAAGGGGTCATTTTGGAATTGAAAAAGATCGAACATATTTTTCTTGGACTGTTTAGGGCCAGTTTTTACTTGAGCTAAATAGGACATTTTTTTTTAATTTGTGTTACAATAGGCTGTTGGATGTGTTGGGCTGAAGTTCAAGAGAAAAGTTCTTTCAGGAGAAAGTTACAGTCATGAGAAAAAGTGAAAAAAGTTTAGGGAACACAGATTGTGAAGCAGGGAAGACAGAAAATAAATAAATAAAAGGACTCAGAAAGCATTCCTTTAATGGGGCATGGTGGCCTGTCTGTAATCCCAGTACTTTGGGGGCTGAGACAGGAGAATTACAGGTTTGAGGACAGCCTCAGCAACTTAGTGAGGCCGTGTTTCAAATTTTAAAAAATAAGACAGTATGGGGTTTAATACCCAGTAGCAGAGAGAGAGAGAGAGAGAGAATGATAGAAAGAAAGCATTTCTTTTTTTTTTTTTTTTTTTTTTGCAGTACTGGGGATTGAACCCAGTGGCGTTCTACCTCTGCGCTACACCCCTGGCCCTATTTTTTATACTTTATTTTGAAACCGGGTCTCACGAAGTTGCGGAGGGCCTCACTAAGGTGAGAGAGAGAGAGAGAGCTGAGGCTGGCTGCGAACCCAGATCCTCCGGTCTCCGCCTCCCAAAGTACTGAGATTACAAGTGTGCGCCACCACGCCCTGCTAAGAAAGCATTTCTTTATATGCAAACTGGGGAAAGGGAGCTAGATAGCCACCTGACAGGAAGGTGCAGGATTAGAAGCCTGTGTGAGGCACAATATAAAAGGCAAAGAGAAGACATTTTCCTTAGAGAAGGTGTGATCTGCAGGTGCAAATGGGAGACTAGATAGGATAAAGAAAAAAAAGAGACAATTTGGCGAGTAGGGAGGAGGCCAAGGAGAACTTTCTCAGATTCCCTTCAAAGCTGGAGCTCAGGGGCCAAGATCCAGATAAAGTGACAAAACTAACCAGGTGGACAAAAGGAAGCCGTGGGTGCTGTGGGTGGAGAGTGGGGGATGGCAGAGGCGGAGCCTATGGGCATGTGGCCAGGGAAGGGAATTGAGACTGAGGATGCAAGGTGAACTGAGGTCAGGAAATTAACAGCACAGACATTGAAGCCACTGGGAACTTGTAGATAGGTGTCATTGTGTCATTACCCTTGAAGAACAGGAAGGATTAATCCCAAAAGCTACTGGAATGGAGTGTTGAGGAAAAGTAGGACCACAGATGACTGGAAGCATGCCTCTCTGGGGAACAGTCCAGCACATGGGAGCAGGGGTGGGGCTGGGGGCAGGAGAACAGATGACTGAAAGGTCACCGATGCCTCCTGCTTTGTGAGTGAGGTTTTTTTTGGTGTTGTTTTTTTTTTTTTTGTGGTACCAGGGATTGAACCCAGGGGCGTTCTGCCTCCGCGCTACACCCCCGGCCCTATTTTTTTATACTTTATTTTGAAACCGGGTCTCACGAAGTTGCGGAGGGCCTCACTAGGTAGAGAGAGAGACGCAGAGAAAGAGAGAGAGAGAGAGCTGAGGCTGGCCACGAACCCGGATCCTCCGGTCTCTGCCTCCCAAAGTACTGGGATTACAAGCGTGCACCACCACGCCCGGCTGTGAGTGAGGTTTTGAGTGGATAAACTAGCTCTAGATAACACAACAGACTTCTAAACGGGCTTCAATCTGCACTCTCTGCTGCCTCTAGTGGCGATTTCCTGAAGCATACGTTCATTTATGAATTTTAGAGATTGTAAGAGCAATGGAATGATCCAAAAGAGTGCCTCATTTTATTTTAGGAGAGACTGAACTTTTTATATTTGTTTGTTTGTTTGGTTGGTTGGTTTTTGGTACTGGAGGTTGAACCCAGAGGCATTCTACTTCCAAGCTACACCCACAGATCTATTTTATTTTATTTTTTTATTCTGAAACAGAGTCTCACTAAGTTGCTGAGGGAACTAGCTACGTTGCTGAGGCTGCCCTCAAATTTGTGATCCTCCTATCTCAGCCTCCCAAGTACTGGGATTATAGGCATGTGCCACCACGCCGGGCTGAGATGGAAAATATTTTAAAATTCATTTATAATGAAGCAAATTACCAGAGGGCATGGCAGGAAGAGTTTAGATAGAGGGCAGAGGTTCAAAAAGAAGTGAGCCAAAGGGGAAGAGCACAGGGCAGCAAATGAGGGGGCAAAGGAAATGCTATCCTGGCCAGAGATGGAATGAGTAGGAACGGCTTCAGTTCATGCTTTCCAGTGGAAACCTGTCCTATCGCTTTATTGCTAGACGTTCTTGAACTTTCCAGATGTGTAACTTGTGACCTAATTTGTGAAATTATTCTTTCTCAGTCTGTGTTGAGGTGAGCCAGAGGAAAAATTCACACATTGGCTTACTGTTTGTCCTTACAAGAGAAAGAACCTGTGTTTGATCATTGGTGTATTGCATCCTTGTGAATGAATTATAGAAATCTCTGTGGATATAGCTCTGTATATCCCAGACTTGTGCTCTACTCCATAAGCAAGCAAGTTTGTATATTCTATCTTTTTTATTTTATTTTGTTTACTTATTCATTTATTTTTGTGGTACTGGGGATTGAACCCAGGGGTGTTCTACTTCTGACCTACATCCCCAGGCCTTTTTATTTTTTATTTTGAAATAGGGTTTCACTGAGTTGCTGAGGGTCTCCCTAAGTTTCTGAGGCTGGCTTCGAACCTGTGATCCTTCTGTCTCAGCCTCTCAAGTACTGGTATTACAGGCATGCACCACCATGCCTGGCTCTGTATTCAGTCTTAACTCATGTTAACATCTTACATAGATGTGAATTTTCAGAGTCAATCTGAATGGCAAAATTACTATAAAAATTATAGATAGGATCAACACAGCTTCGAGATTTTGGCCAACCAAGGCGACTAAAACCACACTATCTCTTCCCTTTGTTTAGCCTGTATGAAAAGATATTTTGACATTTCCTTGAGTTGCTTTCATTTTTAAAAAAAAATTAATCTGAGTATTTTTCCCATTTTCTCAACATTGGGTAAGTTCCATTTCTCTTTCTAACTTCATTAGCTGCCAGAGCACAAAGGAAAAGCCCTTTCATTTTCCTCTCAAACCACCCACTTGGCATCTTTTATGCTTCAGCAACCCACACTCAGATCCCTCCCTGGGCATGGCAGCCTCATTAAGGGATACAGAGAGGAACCGGGAGCTGCACATCCCAAAGGAAGAGTCACAGCAGCCACTTAGCCAGTCCCCTGGGCCGGGAGGGAGGACGGCTCTTCCCAAGCCTCTGCATGGCAGCCTCCAGTGGCGGAGGCATGTTAACATGTCAGCATCTGCTTGGATTCGCTGGTGGAGCCCTCTGAGAGTCAGTGCGTGGGGAGCGAGGGAGCGAGAGGCAGAGAGGATAACCGGAACCTCATTACTGTCATCATCTGCAAACTCGGCCTGTTTCATCCTTCCTTAATGGAGTATGAAATGGGAGACACTCCATCCCCTGTTAATCAGCACAGCAGTTGTCCTGGGTGGCATCATATTCAGTACCCAGGTCCTACATCACGAGCCGGTATGTGCAGCAACTCAGCCCAGTTGTCCGAGCTGGGAGTTGGAGAGGTAAGAGAGGGGGAGCAAGCCCCTCCCTGCTGACTCCCTGCATGGATCTTCAATTTTCTTTGCAGTTATCCAGGGACTGGATTTCATCACTCTGAGAGGGGCCGTCAACCCTATTGAGACTGTCATGATGCCTGAAATTATCACAGGGTAAAGGCACTGGAGTCCCCCTGCTTAAAAGCAAATAAGTTATCCTCAGAACCTTAGAAGGATGACATGAACTTAAAATTGAGTAGGATTTTATTATTAAGATGAAAGAGATGCAGCCTAGGAGCTGTGGCCAGACCTTGGATAATGTTTTGCTGTGGAGGGCAGTGTTCCTGATGAGAGGGTCTTGGAATGAAGCAGGATGAGTCAAGTTCCGGAGCCCCCACTACCTAACTATGAGACCCTGACTTAACCTCCCTGAGCCTCGGTTTTCTTATTTTTGTAAGAGAAATAAAGATATGTAAACTAAGAGAAATTTTAAGCATTAATTGGAGTAAAGTAATATATGTAAAGATCTTAGAAGAGCTGGGCATGGTGGCGCATGCTTGTAAACCCAGTACTTGGGAGGCTGAGACAGGAGGATCACAGATTTGCGGCCACCCTCCGCAACTTAGTGACACCCTGTTTCAAAATAAAAAATAAAATAGGGTTGGGGTTGTAGCTCAGAGGTAGAATGCCCTTGGGTTCAATCCCCAGTACCACCAAAAAAAAAGAGCCTAGAAAACATATTTTAATAACATAGTACCTCCTGTTTTTAGAGTGCCTCCTATTCTCCAGGAAAGCTCAGAAAGGAAATTTAGAGTTTATGTTTGTCTGGAAGAAAAAGAGAGCCAGACACCAAAATAAGGACCTCCCTCTACGAGAAGAGTCTAAGAGGAACACTTCAGGGTAGGAATTGGTTGTTGTACAAAAGTGGTAGAGAATAGAAAGCACACAGAGAATGGAGTTAAGCGCATGAGAGTTACAAGGAAAATCAATTAGATCACTTGGATTTGAGTGCTGCCTTAGCTGCTTTTTAGTTGGGTTCTCAAGGGCAAGTTACTTAGCCCTGGAGAACTGCACCCCATTTACTCATCCATAAAAATGAAATAATAAGGGTACTTGCTTCATAGGTTGGGCTACCAAATACTTTTGTCCTTTAAATCAAGACACTTTTGAGAGGAAAAGGGATGACTGTTGATAATTATGCTGGAACCACAGAGTAAGCCAGGACCCTCTTGGGCAAACCCAAATGCCTATTAGTGGGGCTCGTGCTTGCAATATGTAATGTCTGCTATGTTGCAAGTACTAAGCAAATGTTGTTATTATATTTTCTATTGACCTTACTTTGGTCATGTCACTAAACCTTTCTAAGTCAGCTTCCTCATTGTAAAATTGGATAATAGTTGTGTATATTATATGGAATTATTATAAGGCTTCAGTGCAATGATACTTAGGATGCATTTGCCATAGTTCCTGGTGCATGATAAATGCTCAATAAAATTAAATATTATTACTGGGCTCACAGTTGGAGGGATAGGAGAACTCTAAAACTTCTGAAATTACTCTTGCGTGGCCAGTATTGAGGTGGCAATTCACACATTTGCAAAGTGCTTGTTCTTGACACCAAGAAAAACTGAAAAGGGAATTTAGATAGATAAGTAAACTCTTAACTTTAGTTACTAGTGGCGAGTATAATGTACTGAAGGGAGCCCTGGTTTGAAGTTAAAATACGTCCCTCTCTGTCCCAGGCTCATAATTATTAGCTGCATGACCTTGGGGAGGTCATTTAATCCTTACAAAGCCTCAGTTTTTTAATCTATAAAATGAGGCCTGCCAGCCTCTCAGGATTGCTCTGTGGATCATGAGAAAATGCGGCTATAGGAAAACCGTTAAGTCTATGGGAATTGGTAATGATACCTTTTATTTTAGCCCTACTGTGGCTAATGAAGCACTTCCAATCTTTTGTTATTGTGCCATCTGAAAAAATGAGGAGTGAAGTTGCATATGATCTTCTCCATCCACATCCCTAAAGGGTGCTTCCTATTTTCAGCCTCCTCCACTTGGTACCACTGGCCAGATGATGTGTTCCTAGCAGATGGAGCAGCACACCCGGCTACAGGGAGTCACCCTGCTGTCATGTTTGACCACTCTAACTGCCCCCTTTTCTCTCCATCCCTATTTCATTCAGTCCATAACCCTACATCACCACCCCTGTCCCAAACTTATTCCCATTTTCAGAGGACCAGTTAAGCCAGTTTTCAGCACAAACATTAGCATATCTAAAATGCATGCTATAATTATGATTAAGTCTAGGTTAAGTTTACTGTAGATGCTAAAAACACTGTTTTCCAATTTATACCACAAATCAGGCTGTTTCTTTTACACTTCCTAGCATATAAATTTTGGGCATAAACACACACACACACACACACACACACACACACACACACACTCAGAGATCTCAGCTAGCAGAACAACCAGATGGGTGATAGGGTCTTCGCATGGATAGCTTATTGTTAATAGAGTTTTTAATTAGGAGAAGGCTATAAACATATTCCAGACCTTGTTCTGGCCCCTATTCCACCTCACTCTCTTCCTCTATATAATCTTCTTTCCCATTATGTTCGTAGATCAGTGTTGGGTCAACAAGAAAAAGACCTTTAGTGGAATACCAGACTCCCTGTGTGCTCCTTATGTAAGGTTAGAACATCCCTAACCCTCCACTAATGCAGAGGTGGGGCTTGTTTTTTAGTAAATAGGTGGGACTTGGTCTCAGGCTTACAATTCTTAGTAGCTTATCTGGATAGGACTGAAGATACATAGCTGCAGAAGCATGGTTTGAAGCAATTTTACATTTTTTCTTGAAAATGTGTCAATTTCCTTTTATATTGTTGTAATGGAATTGAAGAGCCTAGTTTTAGTACTTGGTTCCAAGGTGCCCAGAATCAGAACCATGAAATTTTAAGATACCAACAAGTCTGGGTCTTAACTCCCCGTCGCCTTTCAAATTAACTCATCTATCAGCTAGGTAAGAGGAAAAGAGGGGGCTTTCTGCTAAACACCTGGAGTGTAGAGCCACAACTATGCTGCCAGCAGCAGACCGTGTGCTGCAGCGGGCCCCCTTCCAAAGTGCACATTGGTACACAGAACACCAAGAGCCTGAGAATCTGCCTGTTATCCTTTCAGCACCACGGACAGCTCGTTGATACCGGGTGGAGGATCTGGAGCTTTATACCCATGTGGCAACTTTCTGATGAGGACTCTGCAAAAATAATGGGAGGAAGCATAAACCAATGTCCTTAGAATTCATAGAAAAAAGAGATTCAAAGAAGTGATGGTATTTTCTTAAGTCACTTAGTAAATTCATGGAGGATTCAGAACACACCACATTTTTTCATAAATTAACACCAAGTGAGGAAAACCAGAGGGGGCTTCTTAACAGTACAGATTTACCCAAATGTGAAGACAATTCTTTCATAGGTGTCTGAGAGGAAAATTATCAGCCAAACTTAGGTAGAGCCTCAGGAGATGATAGATTTTATTACAAGAAGAGAGAATAAATATATGATAAGCATTAATTCATGGACAAAGAAAGGCATTTAAGATGTTTTTATAATATTTATTGAGAAAAATCCTAATTAGAGAATGAACTGTACACATCCTCATCTCTCTTGCAAACACACACACACACACACACACACACACACACATACACACATGCTCACACATGCATACACAAACATGCAAGCTCATGCATCCCATGAAATTGCACACTCAGCTCAGGAGTGTTTTCTAGTGTCTCTGTCAGGATTCCACCTAATCCTCCTCTTCCTCCTTTCTCTCCCATTCCACCTTCATCTCAGTTTAATTTCTCTCTCTCTCTCTCTCTCTCTCTCTCTCTCTCTATCTCTCTCTCCCCCCCCCTCTCTCTGTCTCTGTCTCTCTCTCTTTCTCATTACTGGGGATTGAACCTACTGGCATTTTACCTCTAAGCTACACCCCCCAACCCTTTTATTTTTATTTTTATTTTGAAAAAGGGTCTCATTAAGTTGCCGATAGCCTCAATAAGTTGCTGAGACTGGCCTCAACCCTGCAATCCTCTGTCTCAGCCTCCCAAGTACTGGAATTACAGATATGCGTCGCCACGCCTAGCTTCAGTTTAGTTTTCTAACTCAATCTCTCAGTTGTGCAGCCAAAATCATGAAGCAAGCTGACAGCACATGGACTTTGACACCAAATCCAAGGCAAATTACTGATAGCCTAGAGTCATCTGTGGTGCTCAATATGGCAGAAATCTGGTGCACTGGTACTGGAAAGACTTATTAAAACAACTGAATGCTGACCCCATCAGACATGGTTATAGGGCCCTAGAGAGCCCTAACAAGAGTGACTCCATGTTCTACCTGATCTGGAATTCCCCTCAGGCCCAGAACAACCAATCAGTGAAAAGAGCATGTAGCACAACCCCTGAAGCATGAACTAACATCCTGCTTACCTAACCCCAACATCCTGGAAGCGTTGGACCATGTTCCAGAAATAACGTACCTTCCTAACTTGAAGTTGGGCCATGTTCCAGACATAATGTACCTTCCTAGCTTGAGCCAATCAAAAATAACACAACTCCTGCTTACTTCAGACTAGTGGTTTTGTCAGCACCCATTGGTTGTAACTTAGGCAACAAGCTCCTCCCATCCCCGACCACCTGCATGTGGTTTTTGCCTTTAAAAACTCTGTGTGAAACTAGTTCGGGGTTGCAGCTCCTAACTTTGCATTGGACTGTGTCCCTAGCCTGGCTAGCCTGTTTTAACCGCAGCTGAATAAATAGACCCTCCAAATCCAGTCATACTCCTCTTCTTCCTTGCGACACCGGACTGAGCATAACATGGTGAAAGGCTCTGAGAATAACACATCATGAAAATAGCACAATTCTACCATCATAGAGTTTTCATTCTCATGGCAGAGACAGATAACAAGCTGGCAAGAGTACATTCCAGAAACTAAGGGATTCCATTGAAAATATTACTTGAAATAGTGGGATAAAATTGCCTGAAGAGGGAGATGTATAATACTTTGAACAGAGAGACCTGAAAGACCTTTCTAAGGAGATGAACTTTGAACTGTGACAGAGAACAACATACCAATGATAACCATTAGTAATCACAGGCAGATGTATATTATCATTATTCCTCGTCTGGTCATGAGCTAGCAATAAAAGGAGTTCTTTAGTTATGGAACTAAACATTTATATCCCCTTGCCTAGTGGGGATAGCAGATGTATTTGTTAAGGGAAAACTAGATGATGTAATAGACAAATCCCAAGATTTCAGTGGCTTATGGCAATAAAGGTTTATTTCTGATGTTGTTGTTGTTCAACTAAAGTTCAATCCAAGTGTAGCAGCAACCAGGGGCTGGGTGGTTCAAGGTCATTTGGGAAACAATCACCTGACAAAAGGGAGGAGAAAACGCATGGAGAATCACATGGAAGATATTTTAGGGGACCAGGCATTTCATCACATCCCATTAGCTGGAATTCAGAGAGACAGGCACATCTAGTGGCAAGGAAGGCTGGGAGATATGTTCTAGCTGTGTGCTTAGGAGGAGAAAGAAGTGCACTTAGTAAACACTTGTCTAGTCTCTGCCATGAGGCAGAAGGAAATGTGATCTTACACGTTGAAAAGACCATCAAAATGCCAAAGGGAGGACTGACTAAGCCACAACCCAATGAACACAGTTTGTTTTATGTACTCTAAGGGATAAAAAAAAACCCAGTTTTTAAATAATAGCAATCCAGACAATAATAATAATGTACTAATGCCTACATGAGCATTCACACGTTTAGACTTCCTCACCTCATATGCTTGTTACACAGGCAGAACAAAGGTGTTGTTTCCATTTTAGAAAAAAAAGGAGAACTGAGAGACAAATAATCTTTCAGAACTGAAAGACTCTGAGATATTAAACCTAAATCCATCCTTTCATAGTTGAGACACTTTTCATCTAAAGTGGGGATGCAGTTTGCCCCACGTGCACAGAGTTAGCCATGAGCCAACTGGGACTTTGGTGCAGGTCTCCTCATCGGTACACCAATGGTGGCTCCGTTTGCTCTCTCCTTAGGAAGGTGAACTCCAATGTCCAGGATAAATAATAATCACTGGACTGGGGGTTAGGGTAAAGGAGGGCTTGTAAAAGATGCAGATTCCTGTGTTCTGCACCAAAAGACAATTCCAGTCTGTAGTCAGGCCTGTGGCCTGCAAGTGGCCTGATGGGTCACCATTTGGGAAACTGTTTCAGTTTTGCCCTAGCCTCCAGCAATGCTGCTGGAGATTAGATGTGCATACACCATGGACAGAAATGCAATTCATACGAACAACAAATAAAATGTAAAAATTATTAAAAATTAAACCGTTAAAACTCAAAACATGGAGAGATTCTGATTTTGAGATAAGGAAAACCTTTATAAATTTAAATATATGGAATATATAACCAAGTAAAACAGAGTTGTGATTATAAAAAATTATGTAAATATGTGAAAAATAAAATTGTACAGCAATATTATCAGCAAATTTTCTTGCTTTTTCTTTTATGACTTTATTACTGATTAAAATGATCAGTTATTCTTTGTTTAAAAATTTAAAATTATCCAGAAACACATAGAAAATTTTAAGACATTCTGAAATACAATACTCTGGGATGGTTAATATTAATGTTTAACATATAGCTTTTTGGCCTTTTGCATATATTCACATAAACATATATATTACAAAGTTGGGTTTGATAATATGACTTTCATTATAACCATCAAAGATAATTTTAACAGCATGTAAGAAATGCAGAAATGTAGATTTAACAATAATAATCCAGAATAAAATATCAGAGTATAATAACAAAATGGCAAAATAGAAAATAGAAAAAGGAAGTAAAATGTGCTAATTTCTAAGGCAGGAGTCAAAGAGACATGGTTATATTTTTTACATTGAAAGCTTTTCTGTTTTGGAAGAAAAGACCAAATACATTGCTTTTTCAGTTTATAGGTTACCATTTGAAAATTTTTTAATTGCAAGTGATGACCAGTGGGGGAAAAATCAACTTGGGAGATTATGCATCAGTATTTTCCTATAGAACAGAATAGAAATTAATAATAGAATAGAATAGAATAGAATAGAATAGAATAGAATAGGCTGGGCAAGGCTGTACATGCCTGTAATCTCAGTACTTGGGAGGCTGATACATGAGAATTGCAGGTTTGAAGCCAGTCTCAACAACTTAGCGAAGCCCTCAGCAATAAATGACCCTGTTTAAAAATAAAAATTAAAATAGGGCTAGGGGTATAGCTCAAAGGTAGAATGCCCTGGGTTCAACCCCTAGTACCACCAAAAAAAAAAAAAAGAAGAAAGAAAGAGTAGAATAGAATGTATTATAGTGCATTATATGTAATTAATAGTTTATTCCTTTCTGTGAAAGTGGATTGCTATAAAGAGTGAATCTGACCCTTGAATTCCTCTCTCATTTCCTGTCTCATCATATAATTTCTCCCTTTCATACTTGCTTCCACCATGATGCTGTCCACCATGTTGGGATGCAGCCAAGGGGCCCTCACCAGTGGCTGAACCAATGGGTCTACCCCATCTTAGGTTTTCAGCCTCCAAAACTGTGAGCTATGTAAACCTCTGTTCTTAAAAAGTACCCAGCCACAGGGTTTTGTGGTAGCAATACAAAATGGTCTAAAAGAAATACCATCTAGTCATGTCTGGGGATGATGCCCAGAACTTTCTCTCTGGCTGTAGACCCACAGATACTCAACTGCCTAATGGATATTCCATCTGGTTTTCAAATTTAAAATATTAAATTAATTTAAAAAAAAAACTTACCTTTTCTCTTCTCCCAAACCTGGCCCCCTGTAATGCCTCTTCACTCAGTACTTCGAATCTCCAGCCACCACTTACCCAAAAGGAAACTTGGGAATCATGTTGACTTTTCCCCTCTTTCTTACCCCAGCTTGCCTGAGGTTGGGATTCCTAAAGCAGAGCTGGAAGTGGGAGTTCTTCTGCAAATGGCTTATTGAGCATATGCTCTTTAATTGAGAAATATTGTGACCTCAGCTAGAGATCAGCTTCACCCTGGTCCCACAGGGAGCGTGGACCACAGAGGGCACCATGATGCTGACCCCAGCTGGAGGCCAGGAGGCCAGCCTTTTGTAAGCCCTTGCCAATCAGGCATTGACTATGGGCTCTAGAGTGGGAAGGTTGTGTAATCTCCTAGATGAATCAGCTCTTGGTCAGAGTGAAGTCAGGCTTCCAGAGAAGGGTTACTGTGAGGACTTAGCAGCCAACATTCACAGCAGCAGGGGATGGATGCAGCTGCCAGCTCAGGGAGATCTGGGCAGAGTACCAACAGCAAACACAATGCCTCCCAATTAATCTTTAATGACCGCTGATTAATCTCCTAAATAGGAGTTTAATATGTCCACTACTTTCTATCCCCAATGGCCTTCTCTTGGCCCAGATGTTCACCAGCTCCCATCAGCTGTCACCTAAATAAAGCTCTTTCACTTTGGGTTAGACTTGTGTGTATTTTGTGTACTATTTCTGGCCCCATGTCCAGCCAGTGCCCTCCAACCACCCCCAAAGCCCTGTTCACACAAGATTCCTCTTGATCCCTAATCCTACCAAGGACTTTCACCAAGCTCTTTTGCTTGACCAGGTTCCTCTGCGAGGGACACCTTTATTTCTCACTTATGAATGCTTATGCATCTCTCAAGTCCAAGCTCAAATGTCAGCTCCTCTTTGTAGTTTTTTTTTTCTGACTCATTTCCCCTTCACAGAAATGGTCACTCGTTCGTGTTCCCACTTGCAATTTATATATTCACCAATTATAGAATTTAGACTCAGTCACTGATAATGAATGGTTCCCCCTTTAACCCATTATAGAATTTAGACTCAGTCACTGATAATGAATGGTTCCCCCTTTAAATGGTGGTACAGTATCTCTTTAGATCAGGGCTCATGTTTTATTTATTTCTGCATCTGTGATGAACAACGTAGTACCTGGCACATAGCAGGTGCTCAATAATTGATTGACTATGACGCTACAGCTTTTGTAATATGTAGTAAGTATCAAAGTTGAATTTGAAGTGTTTGTGAATGAAATCCTGAACTGTGTAGAGAAGAAATCTAGGCACTAACACAATGCTCTTCAGACTCCTGTATGATAAATGCACGCTTGGCTGGTCTAGTCCCTATTTCATCCCTCACTGGTCTATCCCTTTTCTGACCTCCTAGAAAATTTCACATTGATACCACATTTTTACTAGAGCAATAACTTATAGTTCTAATTCTTTCGCCATGTGATTCCTGAAAGCTAGGACCTTGCCTTATATCTCTACGTAATGCAGAGAGTACAGTGATGAACACTATATGGGAACTCAAGGAATTTTTTCTTAATTGAGGATGGGGTGGGGGGAAACCTAGGTGTGGAGGCTGTGGCATTTGGAAAAAGCATTTAATCCAGAAGACAATTTCCACAGAAAGGAGCTCATCAGCATCAATGACTGCCCCCTGCCTGATGGCATGACTGCATTTGATCCAGTTGACTATGACCTCCCTAAGCCATCTGATCTAGGGCAGGAGGTGTGGCTCACTTCCTTGTTGGATTACATAGCTGCCATCACCAGGAAGTGCTGCTATGACCACATGGCTATTGTTCAAAGTGAGGGCACAGGACAGTCCTTCCATGGTTTAAAAGAGAGAGAGAAAGATAATCTAGCACACTTGGAAACAGCAGTGCACCCTGGGATCCAAATTGATTTCTTCTCTCTCTCATCTGAGTCTACATGCCGCAGGGCCAGCATGCAGACTGGGATCAATAAGACATGAGTCCTCTATTAAAGACAACATAAAACATATATTTTTGAGGCAAGGTGGGAGACTGAAAGTCTCGTGCTCATAGGATTGAGAGATTGATGGAGCTCGCAGCATGGAACAGGTTATCGTTTGGTGTCTCACTCACACCCTCCCTCCGTGTCACGATTCATAATACCCACTCCTCGTGGTCTAAGGGCTAAACCAGAACTGGCCTGTTAAATAAGGAAAGGATACATCCAGTTTTATTTTTCCTAGCACCCATACCCATGCTTGGTATTGGCTTCCATATTTGTACCTAATTTGGGGAATCAACTGTAAGGTATGATTCATTGTTTCAGCCACTCGGCACACGAGGGTGCATTATTGCTTAGTGCACGCTCATTGCTTCCTGATTGTGATTTTAACCTCCCTGGGTAAAGTTCAGGGGCACCCTCAGTTGCAGACATGGAAACTAGGAAACCTCCATGAGCATATGAAATAGGCTCATACAGTATCCCCAACCCTGAGAACTGTGCCCAAGAAATATTTACTGAATGTATGAATATCATTATATATGAGTGACATTTTGATTGCCATAGATATTTGTCACCATATGACAAATGTGAGGTGTAAAGAATGGCATGCTTGATGTCAAGTAGTACCCAAATCACTGAATTTGCAAAATACCCAGCTAATTAAGTTCTACTGTGGTTCTACTATCCAATATCTACATGTTTAGTTCCTATATCACGAAAAATTGGAGTGCTCCTGGGAAATATAGAGACTGCTAGAGCAACCCTTAAATTTTATAGATGGGACACAGCAGGCAAGAAGAGAAAAAATGACTTGTCTAATGCCACACCATTCATTGTAAAGTCAGGATATGGACCCTTCCCCTTAATCCCAAGCCAGTGGTCTTCGCCACAGTGTGTGTGTGTGTGTGTGTGTGTGTGTGTGTGTGTGTGTGTGTTTTCCTGGGGACTGAACCCAGGGCCATTCTACCTCTGATCTACACCCCCAGCCCTATTTCATTTCTTATTTTGAAACAGGATCTCACTAAATTGCTGAGGCTGGCTTCGAACCTGCAATCCTCCTGTCTCAGCCTCCCAAGTATTGTAATTACAGGTGTGTACCACCATACCTGGCTTCACACCACTTCTTATATAAATGCAATTGCTTATATAAGTATATGCTATAAAAGTCTCTGCTTACTATGAGCCTAGAAAGATTTCTTGCCACACTAAGAAATATAGGAATGCTGTGTGTTTCTTTTTGATGGTTTGTTTGTTTTCATTTGAAACTAGCCATGCACATTAAAAAAAATCTCTGTGGAAAATAAAACAAAAGTAGGAAAAAGTGGAAATCATTCATTATTCAAACATCCAAACCAAATTGCCATTAATAATGTGGCATTGTCCCATTCCATCTTTTCTGCAATACACATATTTTTACATAGTCATATGCATACTAGATAAGTAATCATATACCTAGCTGTTCTCGTTGAAATTATATCACGTGTTTTTCACATTTTAATGTCATAGTCTTCCTAAGTACCACTTTGATTGCTATGTAACTTTCTATTAAATGTATTTACCAGTTTATATAAATATTCTTTACTTGCTGAACATTTAAGTTTACCATTTTAAAAGTATATGTGTATATATGTAACACTATAGTGAATACCTTTATTTGAATTTTTGTGTTTAAATTATCTCTTTAGCATAGATGCTGAGTGAAACTGTTAGTTTAAAGAGTGCCAATGAACATTTTAAGGCTGTGATACAGCCAGGGAAATTGCTTTACAAAAATGTTTGTGCCAATTTCCAGCGCCACCTACAATGTATTAGAGTGATATTCTCTATCTTCAAAAAATTACTTATGTCCAATGCAGTACAAAGAACTCTGCGTATAGAATGAAAACATGTACAGTGTCTTCTGGTAGAGAGAGTGGAAAATGTCCAAATCCAGGAAACAATTGCTGATGACGCATTTCTGGGGCTACAAAGTAGAATGGATAAGTACCAAAGCAGAGAAATATTTTATAAGCACAATTTGAAAGGCTTTTCATATATTTCTTTCTCTGTAGATGGAAATTTATGAAGTGATTGAACTTTTTTGAAGATTTTGTTTCTTTTTAGCCACAAAACAAATGGATTGAAGAGGCATTTGGATAAAACATCAGTGAGTGTGGGGGGGGGAAGAGTAGTAGTTGGTCAGGCAAAATATAATTTGTAGGGATGGGAAACCCCTGTTTTTATTTTTTTTTATTTTTTGGTACTGGGGATTTGGTACTCAGGGGCATTCTACATCTGAGCTACACTCCAGCCCTTTTTATATACATTTTTTTCAAGCAAAGTCTTGCTAGGTTGCTGAGAGTCTTGAAGTTGCTGAGGCTGGTCTTGAACCTACAATCCTCCTCATCTCAGCCTCCTAAATATTGAGATTATAGGCATGTGTCACCACACCTGGGGAAAAAAAACTATATTTTTGACAACTTGAGATGACCGATAAGGGACATCTTCTTTGGCCCTCCTTCCCACTTCCCTGCCCTGCTTTGTGTTAGGAAAACTCTGCAGGAAATAGTTGGAAACGTCAGTATGCCTGCCATGGACTCCCCTCTCCACCAGCATGTGCTGCTCATTCACCTTCCCTGGATCCACCGCTGTTCTTGACCTCCCCAACCTTCATCCCTCACAGCTCTTCTTCTGACTCATTAGCAGCACTGAGTCCTAAATAATGAAGCCCTGGAGAATTAGCCCAATCCACCCACAGTGGACAGCCCACATTATTTGGGGCTCAGCCCAATTTTCTATATAAGGAGGTAGAACAGAAGTAGAGAACAGGGAAGTGTTTCTACTTCTTTGTACATATTAAAAATAGAGGCACATAAATTTTACCTAAATCATACCAGGATTATAAACATCATTAACTTAGTCTCGTTATTGGGTATTTTCTGTAGACATAGCATCTTGATGCAGCTTACACATAGCACATATATTTATTTTTTATCTTTTTTAAATTTTATTGGTGCATTGTAATCACACATCATAATGAAGTTCAGAGTGATAGAGACATACATGCACACAGCACTTGGTGAGTTTCCCCCTGGCTCCCACACACTCCCTCCCCTTCCCCATACATGATATTGAGGGTGGCATTGATGATTTTGTATATGTATCTAATGTCAACTAAAGTGTTTCTTTCATCAAATCTCCCTCCTCCACCCACCTTCCTTCCCTAGACCCTCTCCATCATGCCACTGGGGTTTCTCCTTCTTTGTCTGGAGTCCCTTTTATATCCCAATTTCTTTCTAGCTTCCACATATGAGGGAAAATACATGGTCCTTTATTTTTTTGTGACTGGAGTGGAACTACTATATGACCCAGGCATACCACTATTGGGTATTTTTCCAAAGGGATTGAAGCCAGGATACTATAGTGATACATGCATATCTATGTTTATAGCAGCACAATTATGGAACCAGCCTAGGTATACATCAACAGATGAATGGGTTATGAAATTATGGGATATACACACAATGGAATTTGACTCAGCCAAAAAGAACAAAATTATGCCATTCTTTATTATATGACATTTTTAGTCAAAGGTTGGTGGGAGACACTGGTACTTTCAAAGAATAAAAAAATGAAGTGACTGCAGGATAATATATTTTATTTTATTGGGAATGCATAAGTCAAATGAGCTCTTGGACTCAAGTCCAAGTTCCAGGTCTACACAGCAGAGCTGTTCCAGACTGTAAAGGCTGAGAGAGACCCACGGAGATCCTCACTCTTTAGAAAACATGTGCCGAAAAGAGTGAAAAATCTGACCTCAAGGCATGGTCATACAGAATTCTCTCACATGTCTATCACATGTGGGAGGGGATCATGTGCAAGCTCCCAGAAGAGTAAGCCACCCTTCCTTCCAATCTCTCAGCTGGTATCTCTCTCACTCAAGATGCTAAAGCTGATCCTGCATCCAGCTCATAGTGTTCTGCAATCTCTAGCGAGAAGCCCCTCTTCTCTGCTGGCACTCAGAGGCAACAGGATTTTTTAATAAATGGTGTCCAAGGGTTGACATGAGACGAGGGGCAGAGGCTGTGCATGGTTATCTGGGACCACCAAATGCTGATGACCAGCTTTTGACTTCTCCTAAGAAACCATTGCACCTCAACCCACATTCCCAAGGAATTTCCTGAACAACCCTCTCTGCTACCAACTTGTAGATCTCCAAAATGTAGGAGACTCCCCAGGCTCCTTGTGGAATCTGGTCTTCAGGACAGCCTGGGTTCTAATAGGTCCTGGCTTCTACTTGCTTCTGTGTTCTTTGCTAGCAGCAGACCTGCATTCAAATAGGGAAGGAAATCTTCCTGATCTTTGAAAACATTAAAGGAAAGAGGAAATCAAAGAGCTTACATTTGAGCTTTAGCTCAGGGCCAATTACTCCACTGATCTGCCTAACTGAAGAGGGGAAGGAATATACCCATGCTGAATGGAGAGGGCTTTGGGGAATCATGCCATAGATCCCAGAGCCAATGCCTACCCTAAAAAGGAGGAAGAGAGATTAAGAGGAGAACTTAGGACAACATCTCACCCTTAGAGGGAATACTTAGGATAGCAAAGCACTTCCTTATGCATCTATTAATTTCATATTAAAAAATATAAGGCATTTTCCTTCCCCCATCTTTTTAGATGAATGAACTGATGTTCAAAGAGAGGATTACCTAAGGTCCTTAGGTGCTCCCAGATCTGACTGGCTTCGAGGCTCATGTTCTGTCCCTGGGTGCACTTGAGTATGACTTGAGTTGTGATGGGATGGATTTGACTGAAGGCCACGTCACTAATGACAGGACAACCTCAGGTTTAATGCTTTAGAAAAAGAACCAACAGATACTACTCTTCCCAACCATGATTATCTACTTTCATACCTGATACAGCCTTTAAATGTTTCCACAGCCCTACTCTATGAATTTTAGAAGCCCCACAACTGCCGTGTAGCATAATCATTAATATGGCCATGACTTTATCACAGAGATTAAGACCAGAGAGGAAGGTGGGGGGAAAAAGGATTGAGGAAAGGGACAGTTCAAATGAGGTTACATCCATACATGAAGGTATAATTACCAATCTCATTAACATGTATGGGGACAGAGGAAGGGAGAGCTGGGTGGGATGTGGAGGTAAATAAACCAAATGATATGTATACTTGTTCATATATTACTCTGAATTTCACTATGGTGTATAATTACATTGCACCAGCAAACGTATAAAAATAAATGAATAAATACTAGAAAATGCACCAGGTACCTCAGTCTCAATATTTATTTCTCGTGTTTTTTCAGTTCCCACTTGTGATGGTCTACAAAGAATTCAAGCTCCATCGACTGGGGGTGAACCTTGCCTCCTTCATCTTCCCAAATACCACACTTCTTTCCTTGAAATTTAATACTGCATCCAGTGGCACTAGTCCTTGCTATCACCCCAAAAGCTAATTTGCATGCCTGGTCCAAAGCTGTGTCTTATTACCTCATGTTTCTATGCATCACCTATCAGTCAAACATCTCCCTACAGGGATAATTCTTACTCAGGGATGCAGCCAAGCTCCCATTCTCTCACTCATTTCTGGATTTGGACACATTGTCATAGGATAAGAAAATGTAAAAAGAATGCCTCCAGTTATGTCTTCTATCTCACTGGATCAAGCTGAAGGGAGATGCAGGCATTCTCCATTGCTATTACATCCACTGCCCTTGGGTCACATAGACTGGAAGGATAATTATGGACAAAACATGAATAGGTGAGCACCGAGCCATGGACCCACATGCATGGCTCAACATAAGGATGATGGTGGGTTGCTAGTAGCCCAGAGCCCAGAACCCATCCTTGTGTCTGACATGAATGAGGGTCACCCAGAAATCAGCATGTAAGCACTGACTGCAACTCTGAGAAAGAAATACTACATCAGACAGCAAGCAGGAGCAATCCACACATCAAGATTTCCTCCTGAAGATGTGCCCAAGCCACAGTCCTGGGACAATTGCATATGTCCCTTGGTACATCTAGCTGATCTAAGAACACAAACACACACACACACATACAATTTATTTATAGTATATATATACATACACACATATAGTCATAAATCACTTAATGATGTACATATTCTGAGAAATGTGTCCTTATACATTTTTGTCATTGTTCACACATCATAGAGTATATCATACAAACTAAGATGATCATGATGTCACTAGGTAATATAATCTTTAGGAGCACTGTCATATATGTAGTCTGAAACATTGTTATGCAACACATGATCATAACCCCGTACCCATGAATTCCACATTCACAGATTCAACCCACCATGGATTAAAAATACCTGGAAAAAAATTACATCTATACTGAATGTAGACTTTTTCTCTTGCTATCATTTTCTTTAAAATATGGACAAACAACTATTGACATAACATGTATATTGTATTAGATATTGTAAGTAATCTAGAGATGATCTAAAGTATATGGGAGGATTGTATAAGTAATAAGCAAATATTATGCCATTTTATGTATGGGACTTGAGCAACTGCAGATTTTGGTAGCCACAGGGCTCTTAGAACCAATCCCCCAGAGATAGCAGGACTGACTGTGTGTGTGTGTGTGTGTGTGTGTGTGTGTGTGTGTGTGTGTGTTTTGCAGGAAGGGTGTGGAGGATCAAAGTAATACGAAAGATAGAAATGAGGACCAGGGGCAGGGGGTGCCCTGTTTGGGCACTGGGCTCTCTGCCTGGCTGCATTGCCAACCCTAGCCTGCCCCAGGCATGAGAGAGAGAGACAGAAAATGTCAGCAAAGGCATTCCAAAGTGTGGCGGTCTGCTGAGGTGCAGACCTGAGGCAAAGGGCCACTCTGAGGCCAATGCTGCCTAAGCAGGGCTTTTTTTCATTGAACTTCTGCCTCTCCAAACTGTGTCTTAAGTATAACATGCTAAGCCTGTTTGGGGCTCTAGTGTAGACACTGAATATACATTTTTTTTCCAAATTGGATAGAATTCTGAGTCTTCAGAAATATTGCAAAAAGGCAAAGAAATCCAAATCAGGCCCCCATAACCACAGCAGGGCCTGATAGAGATCTCATTAATACTCTTTCTACTAATCCTTGAGCATTAGCAAATACAACTCTATCCCGCTATGAAATACTCCCCTCCTCCAGGGCTCAACTAAAGGCTCAGAAGGAAGAGTCAAAGAAGCCTGGTTAAATGTAGCTTTGAATCTACGCATTGGGTAGCATCTCTAATAAGCCCTCTCAGGCTTAATGGGGTTTTCCGATGATTCCCCATTCCAAACTCCCCTCTATGCCTTCCCATTTACTTCTTATAATTCCTTCTAGTAGATAATCAGGGTATCACATTCAAAGTCACTTACATTTGAATTGCTTTTCCAGTGTCCTCTGAGCACTTAAATGTTTCATATCTGCTGTGCCTGTGCCGTTCTGAGAGCTCACTGCTCCAGCATGGGTTGCCAAAGACTCAAATGCAAAGAGGCTCCTGTTCTCCGTGGAGACACTCTTCCAAGAAAAATCAAATGCGGTCTCCAGGGAGCATTCAACCACCCAGCAGCAACAGATGACCAAACCCATTCTCTCTGCCTTTGTATCATCGTAAGCCCAGGACTTCTGGGGAATGTTGTAAGAGCAGGGGGATCTGTTCTGTAGCTTACTTCACCTTAGGCAAAACACAGGTGCACATTCTTAGAGTTTTCCTTCACAACCGAAGACAGTAAGTATGAATGTAGCTCTCTGAAACCTGCCTGAAACTGACCCCATCCTTGGGAATGTTCCAGGCTGCTAACTACATTTATCCATGTTCTTCACTAAGATGCAAAACCTCTGAAAGTGCGGGATTTCTGGAGACTACAGTAGGAGGATCCATGTGAAAGTCCACTGAACCACACGTGCACTTGGTCTGAGAGCATGATACCCTTGAGGCTGCTTGCAGCCCCCGCAGGCAGAGCGGGTCTCCAGAAATGGCTGCATCTGAAGGAAGCATCAGAAGCAGCTGCATGGACCCTGGCCACACGTTTGCAAAGAGCCTTCCCTGCTCTCAGATGCTCTCTTGGTCTTGAGCTTCTACATTCACCCCTGCAATGTCTTGGTGTCTCCTGCATCTTCCTCTACCAACCTTGGAGGAAGGAAGAATATCCTTAGGTCCTGGTGTATCAGTTTCCTCTAAGGCTGCCGGAACAAAATGCAACAAGGTGGGTAGCTTTAAAGAACAAAAATGTATTCCTTCACAGTTTTGAGGGCTGGGAGTTCAAAATCATGGTGTCAGCCAGGTTGGTTCTTTCTGGAAACTTCCCTGCAGAAAACTGTCTCAGGTCTTTCTCCTGGCTTCTGGTGGTTGCTGGCAAGCTTTGGCATTCCTTGGCTTGTGGCAGCATCGCTTCAACTTCTGCCTCGGTGGTCATATGGCCTCCTCCCTGTGTCTTCTCTGTGTCTGAGCCGCCCTCTCCTTTTTCCTATTAAGATGCCAGTCATTGGGTTTGGGGTCTACTTTAGTGCAGCATGGCCTCATCTTAACTAACTATATGTGCAAAGACTATTTGCAAATGGGATTGCATTCTGAAGCTCCAGGTGAACATGAATTTGGGGGACACTGTTCAGTCCATTACACCTGGTCTTGGACTTACTGCTCCTAGTGCCGATTATGTCAGTGAACCCCTCACCACACGTCCAGGACACTGCCCCACTGTCTTTCCCAGCTCACCCTTCAGAGAAACAAATGCACTTGTTCTAACGGGTTCTCTGGCCTTCTCAGATGCATTTTGGTCATTCTTTGCAGCTCATTGAAGGGACCAGACTCACCTTGATCTTCATAGCACATGCAGGCTTGCCACACAGTTCATGGTAGCTAAATAATGATTAAAGAAATGACCCAAGTGCATGAATGAAGGGCAGCCTAGTCTGAACACTCCCTAGATAAAATGATGATGTGGGTGAAGTCGATTCTCAAAATTCTTGAATCTGGAGGCTCAAGGCCCCATTCTAGCTCAGGGTTCTTAGAGCTTTTGAACACATTTGGACAATCTCCCATCCCTTCTCTGACACCCTCATCTCCTCTTTCCAAAATATCCCTCTGGGTACAAGAGGAATATTTCCATCTAAAACCATTTGAACCATCACTTCATATTACTAGTAATGGAATATCTATTTCAACAGAGAGAATTTTGAAATCATAACCGAATAAAGACATTGATATGAGAATTTTGGCCATGCTCAGGAATTATAAAAAATGATTTGGATCAGAGGGAGCCCTGGCATCCCTTCCTGGCTCAGCCGCTCTGCCTGTCCCCAGGCAAGGTCAGCTCTGGGCCATGCACAGCCATGTGCACTCACTCTTCTTCTTTTCTTCTGGCTCCCCTGCCTGTTCACCTACTTATCCAAATTATCTATTTCTACTTCCTTCTCCTTCAGGTTACCTTGCAACAAGGTTCTCATCTTTTCTTCCATTCCTCCATCCCCTCCGAGCCCTTGGGCAATATTCTTTCATCTGACTCTCAGGGTCTAAAAATTGCCTATTGGCTATTTCCATCTTTTAAATCTTAGGAAAATGTTTTATAATTTTGATCATCAGGGACAAGGTCAATACCTTTGGGATACCTGACCTTTAAAATCACTTTAGAGAGAGGGCTGCCTTTTCTTTTTCCTCCCACAAAGACTTAATGATGTGCTGCTCACAATTTTTATTCACTGTTCCTTCTAGTCAATTCACCTACATGACCCGGTGATGGAAAATTTCAAGAATTAATTTTTTAGGAGCAACTGGGGGAGAAGTCGGTAAACCAGGCCAGGAGCCCCCCTTCTGAAATACATTTCTATTGCACTTCACCCAGTAGTACCTTCTTGGCTGTTTCCGGGACCTGCTCCCCAGGTGTATTGGACAGGGTTCACTAGATTAACAGAATTCACAGAATGAGTATATTTGAAAAAGGAATTTATCAGATGGGCTTACAGTTTGAAGCAATGTAGTCCCAGGTTCTGACTGCACATGGAGAGTCAGAGGAACCAGTAGCTGGTCGAGCGGTCTAAGAGCTGGAGTCTTAGGATCGGAGCAACCACTAATTCAGTCCCAGTCCAAGACATGAAGATCAGGAAGTTCTTCGGAGAAACGATGGTGAAGTTTCAGTTCGAAGGGCTGGAGGCCAAGAAGATCAAGAAGCTCTTCAGAGAAACGGTGAAGCCGGCGGCCGACGATCTCAGGTGAGAGCAGATGCATTTTCCTTGGAAAGAGTCGCACACGCTCTATGCGGCTTCTCCCTCTTTTATTTAAGTCCGCACCTATCAGAATCCTGCTGCCTACATTCAGGGCAGGGCTTTCTGTTTAATCTGCTGTTACACACCCAAAGTCACATGATCTTGGGTGTGTCGTGATCAGGTCAAGTTGACAACCTAGATTGACTATCACACCAGGGCTTTGTTCTAGACTGAGAGGCAAGCCATAGAGTGAGCCCTGAGTGGAAGAGGGAGGTCCAGGCTGCTTATCCTAGAACTAACCTGCCGTTGCTGTGAGCCAAATGGTACAGGCGCTCTCAGCTCTGCTGAGACAATAGAATCATTTCTTCTGAACCACATCCTGGAGCCCTTCATAGTCCAGCCCAATGCAGCTGCACCACTGACCCTCAGGTAAACTCTGCACGGGTCTTCCAAATGCAGAGAGAGTAAAGCTTGAGTTTCCCACAGGGTCACAGCTGCCTTTATGATTCTGATTCTGATAGATGACCAAGGGAAGGCTTTTTCATCACCGATGGGTTTAGTTGATCTATTACTCAAAACGGATCAAAATAAAACCAAGTTCTAGCTGAGTCATTATCAGTTGGCTAAATCTTTAATTATACCTAGAGCTAATTGAAAAGAGAGAGTTGTAAGATATTGCCTCCATTCCATGTTTTAAAGATAACCTATCCTATATGTGTGCAGCCTATGGTACTGACATTCAATTTGTAATTCCATTGTCAGAAACCTCAGGCCTCCCACTCTCACCAAGGAGGACTTGCTTATTTCTAATGGAGCCCATAGGCAGAATGAAGACATAATTTACCCTCCACACTGGTACACTATTGAAACTGAGAGAGGGCACCACTAATTATAACCTCAGAAAAGCAAGCATTAACCAGAACTGTGCCAGGCAATGAGGACGTTGGCTACCCAATTCATTGGGATATACATATGCCAAAGGCCCCAACCAGTTGAAATAGAAAGTGGGGAAGAAGCAAAGTGATCCAGGTCCCAGACCACCTTGTCTGTGGCACTCCATCCCCTTGGGTCAGGGCAGGACCTCTGGGTTGGGGGCCCTAACCAGCTGATTCACAGGACAGCGCCCAGCAGGCGAGACCAATAACAAGAACAGCATGTGCCCCTGGTGACAGCGGGAATCAGGGCTGTAGTAAGACATATAACAGGGTCAGAGTTGGAAATAATGAGACTTAGGACTCAATCTGAGCTTGAGGAATTTGAGGCAACAAGATGTGATATTAAAGAAGAAAATTCAGCACCCCAAGCAAGAAGGAATATTCAACGATTGGGGGGGGGTGAAGCGCAAACACATCTTATAAAAGGCAGAGAAGCAGATCGGTTTGTGAAGTGCCTACACACGTGTGGAGACAAAGGAAAGCATGGGGGCAAAGAGTGTGAAAAGTGCATGTTCTGGGTCAGGCTGACAGAGAGTCCTAGCTCTACACCTCCTAGGGGTGGATGTGTCTTGCTTTCTTTCTCTGTATAATGGGAATAGTGAAAGTATCTTTTCAAGGGTTCTCATAATGGTGAAATGATTAATATATACAATACACTTAGAATTGTTAGAGGTAATTGAGACTCTTTAAGAATTCTAAGAAGGCAGAAAGAATTCTAAGAAAGAAAACATTGAGGGAAGATAATCAGTGTTGTAGGTTTAGGACGGATAGAGGAGAAGTAGAGTGGAAAAAATGGAAATGGCCAGGAGGTTGTTGTCACTCATCTCTGCCATATGCAGGCTGCGTAGTTGTGGCCTAAATCAGGTCTTGCCATGGAAGTAGGATAGCAGGACTACGTGTGGTGTAGAGGAGAGAATTCTAAGGTATTAGAACAGAGTCAGTGCCGGAGCCATAGAATGTTTAAGCCAGGAGTCACCCTTAGAAATAGTCTAGCTTGACCTTCCTCTCAGAAGACCTGGGTCTTCTGCAATATAGTTTGGAGATAACTATAATTGTAAGAGCCTAGGTAGGAGATGAACAGTATTATGGACAGAATGTTTGCATCCTCCCCAGATTCATGTCGACATCCTAACCCCCAAGGTGACGGTACTAAGAGATGGGGCCTTTGGGAGGCGATTAGGTCCTAATGGTGGAGCCCTCGTGAATGGGATTAATGCCCTTACGTAAAAGAGGCTCCGGAGCACTCCCTTGCCCCTTCCACCATGTGAGGACATAGCAAGAATGTGACATCTATGAAGCAGAGACCAGGCCCTAACCAGACACCAAAGCTGGTGGCTCCTTGATCTTGGACTTCCGAGTCCCCAGGACTATGAGCAATAAGTTTCTGTTGTCTATGAGCTGCCCCGTCTATGGCACTTGTTAACGGCAGCTTGAACTGACTGAGACAATGAGGATGATTGTAATTTTTAGAGTGAAAGAAAATTGAATGAGATTTTTAACTGTCGATAGAACCTCCGATGCCACCGATGCTGGATGGCTTAGAAGTTGCCAGCCAGATCCAGGGGGCTGGGTCTCTTGAGATCCCTTATAGTACTAAGAAGACTTTTTTCAAACAAATATCCACTTATATAGCTTTCAAGCAGAGAAGGAGGGGTGGTGAGGAGACAACATGGTTTGGGTGATGTGATATTACCACTCCCCCTTTCTCACAGTTCCCACCCCCTCCATCATGAACATATTATAGTTTCCTGATAAAATCGTGCCTTTAAACAGGATAGACTCTGCCTGTCATGTCTTCCCCTTCTGTCTTTGCCCAGAAGCCTCTTCTTTATACATCATGGTTAATTAAAGTGTCACTTCTTCTAGGAAGCCTTCCATGATAGGCAAGTTGTTCTTCATTTGCTCTCAGTCCACATCTACTTGTTGACCTTCTGCTTTGGTCTATGCCCTGGTGGTTGACTCCTAGAGAGTCTCTTATGTAGCCCTTTGGACGGTTGGCTTTTATTTGGGTCTTGTCAATGGGAGACCCCAGCAGGAGGTTGGAGTATTTCTCTCTGGCTCCTTCCCTGCTTTGGCACCCCATATCTGGAGATAGCTATATCTCCCCAAGACTGCACACACTGCTGGCAGATCCTCGTCTGTATTTCAAGCTCACACTGGGCTCTGGTACAATCATTTCCCTTTCTTGACCTTTGAGTCCCAGGGTGTTAAGAGCTTACCAGGATCACTGGACTCTGAGAGGCGCAACATCTTGTTTTGGTTTCCTTGAGCTTGTCTGGGACTTTGTAAATGTCCCTTCAAGAAATCTCCCTCAGTGCAACCATGTAGGGTGAAATCAATATTCCGCCAAGACCCTCACCTCAGACTCTCCTACTTGAGCATCTTCTTTGTGCCCTTCCTCTTTGTTAATATAACAGCTCTGCTTACATCTGTCTTGGTCATTATTACAGGGTGTTGTAATGGTTACTTCACTTGTCCATCTCCCTTTCTGGATTTTTAGGTCTTTAAAGACATTTTTTATTATGATTCCTGGAACATGGCATTCAACAAATACCCATAACCACTCATGCTGTCTTATTTCTGAATTAATTCTGGAACACTTTCCTCAAAACATCTATAGGGGGAAAGGCCCTTGACTTTACAAGAACACAATAAGTAATAATAATAACAAAATTTTATAGCTCTTATGTATTACAAAGTGTTTTATGTCCACTGGTTTAATTGTCACAACTACTTTATGAAAATAATATGCATTAGGCTAACAACAGAACCTGTTGTTGAAAAGTCTGGAAGTTAGTAGAACCTGATTGTCAAGGGCTGGGTCCCAGTATAAGTCAGCCTGGGGTCAAATGCTGGTTTTCTTTCCTTCCAGCTCTATAACTTCACACACACCTAAACTCTCTCTGGCTTTAGTTCTTATCCACAAGTAGAGAAAAATAATCATTCCCACCTTATATAGTGACCACAAAATGAACTGATATACATAAAGCACTAGAACAGGATCAGGTACACAGTAAAAGTCTAACAAACACTACTTTCTTATTCTTATTCTTGGTAAAACCCTAATCTCATGAACGTGTCCAAGAAAATACTTCTCAGTTTTGCAACATCAATAGCTTCTTCTGAAAAATAAAAAAGCCTTCTTTCATATCTCAGGAAGGAAAGTAAAGAATATTCCTTGACTAAGAGGGCTTGAAAGTCTCCTAAACATTATAGCCCACTAGACTTCACTATGTTTTCTTCATGCAGGCCTTGATATTAAAGAACATGCTACAAGACAGCCTGACGATAATTTTCAGTGGAGATCAGGGAAGATGGGTAACCTGTTCTAGAAAAAAAGGGGGGGCTAAAGAGACATGTGTCAGTATAGCAGAGGATTCTGGACTTGACCCTCTTGCTGAGGCATAAACAGGCATCTGCAGAAACTTCAGTGGATCTGAGGATTGAATGGTAATCAGGTACCAATGTCAGCTTTCTGATTTTGGTAGTTGTTGAGAATAATGTCCTTGTTTGTAGGAAACTTAGCTCAAGAACTTAGGAGTGATGGGACATTTTATCAGTGAATCTTAAGTGATCCAATTGAAACTAATTATTTTTACTGCACTTGCAAATTTTCTATACATTTGTGATAGTTTAAAGGTTTATAAATTTCATATAGTAAATAAAATCTTTATCTGTAACTACAAGTTCTGTCTATGGGAAAGAGTGGTTGTTCCCTCCTTTCACAATTATATCCTATCTTAAAGGGTTTTTTTGTCCTTTTTTATTCTTCTGTGCTAGTATTAACTGATGCTGTGTGTTTAATTTTACATCCTGTGCTGAGAATGTTTTAAATCAGAGAAGAAGGCCAAGAAGGCAGAGTAGGAGTGAAATAATATACTCCAGTGATCTTTATGGATTCCCAGGGCCCTGAAAATGCAAACACTTATTATGTTGACCTCCCCAACTTTGCCCATAACGGAAGGTATCATGGCTACTTAAGAATCTGGCTCAGTAATTGCTTTCATAAACTATGCACTGCAGCCCTCGGTAGGACACACTTGGCTCCAGCTGTCAGGGAGATTCACACTAACCCTTATCAGCCTCCATCAGTGGTACACACTCCAGATGAATGCCCCTTGGTAGGGAAGAAATCTCAGTCCAACTTCATTTTCTCTGGAAAACAACTGCTATGCTATTGTCTCTGAACCCGAAGCCATTCATGAAGGGGGGGGGGTGTCCCAGGAATCTATGGCAGAGGTACAGAAAAGACTAGGCTTAGATTTAGATGAAAACCCCAAGGACTACTATGTTCCACTGTCTTAGTCAAGTTGCTACAACAAAGTACCACAGGCAGGATGACTTTAAAACAACAGAAATGTATTGTTCACAGTTCTAGAGGCTGGAAGTAGAAGATTAAGTTTCAGGAAGATTCAGTGTTTGGCTAGGGCTTGCTTCCTCATAGACAGCACCTTCTAGCCATGTCCTCACATGGTGGAAGGAGACAGGGGCTTCCTTCTGTCTGGGACCTCTTTGATAAGGACACTAATCCCATTCATGAAGGCTCTGCTCATGACCCAATCATCTCTCAAAGACCATCTCCTTAAAAGCTAGCATTTCAACACATAAGTTTGGAAGGGCCACAAACCTTTAGACCATAGCATTCCCTAACACATTTCTTTTGATCTGTGTTTCTGTGGCCCAGAATCCAGGGGTAAACCCATCTCCTTCTTTTGCCACTTCAGGCCTGTGTCAGAGTAAGACTGATGAGGAGAGTAAGGAGAACTTTTTAGGTTTGAATCCTTTAACATCTGAAAAAGAGTAGTTTCAGTCAATATTCAAAAGATGGCCCCAGATTGATAGAAGTGGAACATTTAAGTGAAACAACTTAACCTAAGTTCCTTAAACATAGAACTTGGACTTGTTATTATTTGCTTCAGTTCGAATCAAATAAAAAACAAAATTTCATCACGAGCTCCTGCTCTGGACAATGCCCAGTTCAAAGACACCTGGGATTTCTAGACACAGGAATGGACTGTATTGATCAAGTTGGGTCATTGCTATGGAGTCAGACAGAAACGGCTTCAAATCCCAGCTCTGCCAATGACTAATCACATTAAATAATTATTTTAATCTTCCTAAGCATATATTTCTCTAACTATAAAAGGAAAATTCCACTAATATCACCTGGTGTATGGAGCTGTGGAGAGTATTTTAAAATATTAAATGTATAAAACACTTGACAGAACACCAGGCTCATAATGGGCTTTCAGCAAATATGAGTTATTACTATTGTTGCTATCATAGGGTGTATTAGTCAGGACAGAATAGGCTATGCTGCAGTAACAAGCCACAGATTCTCAGAGTCTTGACATAATAAAGGTTTATTATTTGTTCATTGCAAGTTTAATGTAAATGAGGCAACCTTCCTCTATCAGATAGTTGTGCCATCTGCATCACACAGTCTCCAAAGTTACTATGGCCAAGAAAGAGACAGGGAAGAGGTCCTAAGTGCATCTGAAAGTGGTATTCATTACTTCTGCTCAACCTCATGGTGCCAGCCAACTGCATTGACACATATCTGGAGGAAGAAGTGTGTGGACCCACAGCAGGATCTCTTCCACGATAAGCAATAAATCAGGGTCTATGAGCGAATAAGATCAAGAGACAAAGGTCAACTGACTAAAGGGCTGTGAGAGTAACAGTAGAGACTTAGGTCTAAAAAGAGCTCTGGAAAAGGCAGAATATAATCAGAGTCACAAAAACATAGATATACTAGTCTGGGTGCACAGAAGAAAGAGACCTCTCTTGAGAGTGGGAGTAATGAAAGACTCCGTGGCAGACAGAGCATCTGAGTTGGACCCTGAGTGATATGTAGAGCTAGAATATAGAGTTTTACCGAACATAGAGTTCTTTTTTTTTTTTTTTTTTTTTTTG